>PPHW02000070.1:0-75686 GCA_003705225.2 Ambrosiozyma vanderkliftii
GGAGGGTTCTTATAAATTCAATGATCATGAATTTACCCCAGACGGAGATAATGGAGGGAAAAAAAATAAAATACATACTTCAAAGTGATTGCAACGTCATAATATTCTGATTGGGGTAATAGAAATTTTGATCGGTAGACTGAATCCTTTAATTGCAACCGACTATAATTATATTCAATTTATATGTACACAATTTCCAAGGAACTGATCTCCCAACTCAGAGATAAGAGTTAGGAAGACCCTCAAAAGGAAATAGAGCACAGGGGGGAGAAAGGGACAGACGGTTAGTAATCCAGAACGTAATGTAAAGAAACAAAAACCAAAATCATAACATACTCTAACGGCGAATATTGTGATCCACTTATAGTCATGGTATATCAATTATTAAAGTATACCAAATTGTGTAGTTAATTGGAAAGGAAGATAGGTTAGAGAAGTAAATGAGTATTAACATTTAAAATATATATACAATATATTAAAAGGATTTAATAATTTAATTTTGAGGTTGCGCCACTTGCTTTATCTGATAGACGACTGTATTGTGGTCGATCGACTTGTGATCCATGAACCATCCAAATTTATTTCCCTCTCTCCCTTATATTATTATTAGATGGACATGTATATATATGTGCTGCCAATCAAATTAATAATCTCCGTTATATTTAATATCGGTATATATTCTGGGGAAAGTCATTGTTATTCATTGTGTGGTTTTTTGATAGGGATCAAAAAGCAGTATAAGTGAGAATGGGTTCAATTTGGAAAAAGCCCATATCTCTGTATTGAGGCAACACTGTCTTTACTGCTCAAGTTTATAATTATAAGGCTTTTATAAACTACTTCAACTGAACACAATTGGTCGTTGAAGGGATCAAATAATTAAAGTCAAATTAGGATAGACTTGGTGGAGGGGGAGGTAATTAAAGTCCTTTTACATACATACATAAATATATAAAGTGAAAGAAGGAAATGACCTGTCTCTTCTCCCAAAGCTTTCCAACTGAAAGCAGAAGCAATACAAAAAGTTAACCAATAAGGTTGCAGCAAGATGCTATAAATGTCACAACAAAGTCTAGGATACTACTATAGCTAATGAATGAGCTAACGTATGCTAAGCACAAATCTCCTGTACTTGTAAGGGTAGCAACCAGAGAGAGGGAGACGGAGACGGAGTGGAAAAGAGAGATAGGGATGTAGAGCTGCTATAATATCTATTTTTTTTCTACGTATCATGGATGTACCATAATCAGATGCGATGCAAAAAACACACACCTTTTATATATTCAGCCATGCCAATTTCTGAGCAAACTTGACCGCCAATATGCGAATAGCAACTTCACATCGTTCTTACCAGATGTGAGTGAGATGTGTCGGAGATACGCGGTTGTTTCAGGCATATGCGAATGGAGTGGGGGACCGGAAGGGAAGCCCGTATAATATATATTATTATTATTAGTTTGTGTAAAATACACATTTTATACAGTCACTATATACCATCTAGAGAGACAGATTGGCTAAATCGGAAATCGTATGAAAAACATATTCTAAAATAATAAATACAGTTATTTTAACCAAGTATGCATGATAACAATAATAATAATAATAATAATGCCTTCTCGGGCCGTTCTTTCATCAAGTACGCAGTAGCGATTATTTGCCGGGATTATCCCGTGGCGAAAGTTGGTGGTCTCAAAGATGGAAAACTGTAGTACAAGACATAAATCAATAACTCTATCTGCATGGACTCCAGCATGATATAATGATTAGCAATAAGATAATAATAATAGTTCTAATGATATATATACATATCTAACACTTTTTTTAAAAAAAGCTAAGAAAAAAATCGTGCACTTAGCATGAATCATCAACAACATCTCTTATCCATCTCTATATATAGAAATATATGATCAACAGAGAGAGAGAGAGAGGCGGTACTAGCACTAGTATTAATATAATATTAATATATTAAGCTGTCAGTCAACACACACCAAGAAAGTAAAAAAAAAGGCCAAAGCTAAAATAATCTATTATTTTCTATGTAAGGCTTTACGATCTGTTCTAGAATTATGCAATTGGCTTAGAGTTCTCTCTTAGCCATCCTTCTATTTCGATTATACTTTGAATGTTTTCTGTATTTGTTACATGTCATGTCATGTCATGCTATGCTATGCTATGCTATGCTATGAAATGTACTACAAAAACAATAATAACAATGGCCGGAGTAGTAAATTGGGTCGGTGGGTGTAATTTGGCAGTAGATGAAAGAGTTTCTCCAATAAAGCAAAAAAAGAGAAAAAATAAATGCTGAAAACATTAATTGACAAAAAAAAAAAGAATGCAAAAGGAGTGCAAGAAGTAAACATCTATTCAGCCACTGAATCCATTGTTTTGGATGCCGAATGTGTTACCACATTTTCATGAAAATGTCCATATATATATATATATATATATATAGTGGGACGACTAATTGGAGAAAGTATGTGGAGGAAATAGAAAACTTAGCTTCTGAAATTTAACTTGTCTGAGTAAACCTTGTTCCATGTTATTGATGATAAATCGATCTATTTTGATGGTCAATTGATTTATAAAAAAACATCTATATACAGTTTCTCCCCAATGACACGGAGACAGAGGATGGATGGAGTTTCGACGTTTATAATAACGTAAAATAAAATAAAATAAAATAAAATAATGTATAATATTAAATAATATTAATTAATATTAAATATTAATTAAATTCTCAAATTAATTTGGGGGACAGGAACTTTAATTTTAGCCTGTGTCTTGATTGACTTCCACTGGCGTACATATTATTATACCTTGTAATTTTCTTGTCTTAACTATATTATATATATATATATATATGTCAATATATGTCTAATGATCTGATACCTAATAATACCGAATACCGAGATTACAGTTTTGAAGGATGATAATTATATATTATATTGGACAGTAAAAGTCTAAATGTTTTTTTTTAAAGTTAATTTAAACCCTGGCATTTATTGATACTGTGAGCTTTTTATTGTTTTTCTTTTTCTTTTTTTTTCTTTTCGTCTCTACTATTGTTACCGTACTTACCCATTATTTACCATTGTTTTTTTTTCATGCTATTATTACTAGATTATGCTTATACTTGTATATACTATCATTGTCATAAAGTAAAAAAAGCTGTAATCTTTCAATATCACACTTATATAATATATACCCTTCACATATGGTATATACGTGAGTACTTTTTTTTTGGTGAGACTTTTTTTTTCCATCAATAATTTTTTTTTCTTCCTTCCTTCCTTACATTAATTAAAATTTCACATATTATATAGTATTTATATAGTAGTATTTATATAGTATTATTATATTTATTATATATCGTTATTATTAGAATTAAAATCATAATATATATTGAAGTTCAGTTTGAATTTTTTTTGTTTTGTTTGCTTGATCAATACATCTCTATCTATCTATCCATCTATCTTCAACTTTTCTTTCTTTTCATTTTTCATTTTTCAGCTTTTACTTTACTTTACTTATCTCAAACAATCCATTAATATTTATTCCATCATTACTATCTACTATCAATACTGTCACCACCACTTCTTTCTTTTTCAATTCAAAAATTTATTTATTTGCATGATAATATAACCGATTCAACAACAACAATCAATCAACTATAATTTCGATGCATCCAACTCACCAATCACCAGACCGATCGCCTTCCCGTATGGATCGGAATAATAACACACAACAGGGACAACCACAACTCAACAACAGTGATGGCACACCCAACTCTTCAAACACTCCATACTTTAAATACAGAAGAAGCAGATCAAAGATTGCTTGTCGTACTTGTCGGCAGAGGAAAGTTAAATGTGATTTAACAACCAAAAACTACCCCTATGAAAAATGTACAAACTGTCAAGAGTTTGGAATTGATTGTATCTATGATGAACGTAAACGCAAAAGAACAAAAGTTGAGATGGAGGCTGAAAGACATTTATTGGAGTTGAGAAAACAACAGAAGGCGGCCAAATTGAAGGCCCAGAGAGAACAATTGAACACAATTATGAATGTTGCAATAGATGTTGATGGCAACATCAATCTTCCCGATTCCTCTGATATCAGTGCAGGAGGAGGAGGATCAGGAGACGGAACTGGAACTGGAACAGGTAACAACAAATCCACTCAAAACCCATTCAACCCATTTAGTACATTGAAAGGTGATGAAATCATATTGGATCCGAAGGTGATTCTCTCTAGAGAAGTTAATAAGAATGATTTATGCAAATTTTACAAGGTGTCTTCGTGCCATTACGGTATCAGAATTGCGATGAATGAATACTTTAATGCCAAGAGTACAATATACGTCCGTGATTTGTTAACAGAGGAATGCATAACAATGTTGAAACTAAATGGTTGTTTTATATTGCCTAATGAATACAAATGCAAGAAGTACATTGACTCTTATTTCAACAATTTCCAGGCTCTGTATCCAATCTTGACGAAATCAGTGTTTTACAGAGATTTTATGAACTTTCAAAACCCTCCAAGTTTATTGCTTTTATTTTCCATATTATACATTGGCTGCAGAATTCTCTCTAGAAATAAAAATAAGGATGACATAAAAGAGGCTAGAATATTATATCAGAAGGCTACATTGATTGCCAACTCTGACATGGAAACCAATGGAATCAATCTTTGCTTATCATTATTCATTCTAGGGATAATTCCGATAATGCACTCTTCCTTAAAGTCTCTGGAGGACTCTTTAAGTGCTGCGGTGAAGGTGGCAATTAACTTTGGTATGCACAAGGATGTAAGAAATGACCCATATCTCACAGACGATGAGAAGGTCACATACAAGAGATTGTTTTGGATGTTGATGTTTAAAGATAGATCACATACCTTGAGCTTCTCAAAGACTTTTAATTTCGACGCTTCTAGTTGTACCGTGCAACAACTGACATTTGACGACTACAATGACACTGGTGTCAAGGATCAAAATGTCATGTACAAGGCTAGTTATTACGGTACTGGGTTGGCGTTGTTGATGGATAAAGTCAATGAAGTGCAAGAAAGGGCTAACCTGAACACTTTGAACTCGTTACCGATTCTGACTTATGTCACTGAATTGGAGCAACTTATGAATGATTTTTACAATAAGTTACCAGAGGATATGAAGGAGCCGAAAAATTCCATCGCCAGCTTTATGATTATGATGTATTACCATTCAATGAGGATTTATGTGCAGAAGGTTAATATGTTTAGATTCTATGCCATTTTGATTAGAACCATCAAGCTGGAATTGGATGAACCTAATTCATCGGTGAATTCAGAAATTCATGAGATTAATCTATCAGAGTATTGGGTGAAATTGGCTGAGTCATTACATGAGTTGGCAGAGATGCTCTTCGACTCAATGTTGCTCTATAAATCGTTCTTGCAATACTCACAAAACTTGTTGTTTTTGTTATTTCAAACTGGTGTTGTGATGTTACCGTATTTGTTCCACAGAGATGAAAAATTGAGAGCCACTATTAAACATGACTTGGAGAGGCTACTGGTGTTGTTTGATGACATGAAGGATGTGATTTCTTGGCAAATTGTCTCCAACAGTTACTTTATCTTGAAACACATATTCCCTAATGAGAAGAAGTTGATTACCCACGTTCGGTCAATCACCAATGCAGATAATGCAGAAGCACTCTTTCAAGAAATTTGCAAATATCCTAAGTTGAAGGGCTTTATTCTGAAACAGATACCACCATTTATGGCGCCAATGTTTATCACAGACCCCTTGACTCAACAGGGTCAATCTTCCCTTCCATCTCTGAGCAGTGATGCTGGCACTAGTTCTGCTACTAGTGGCAATAAGGTAAAGGTTGAATTATCATCACCACATGGCACTGGCGCTAGTGGCAGTTACAATCAAACAACATCAATACCACCATTTTATCAAATGCAACAACCAACAACAACCCAAGTGAACCCCTCCTTACAGGGAAAGATGTATATACCAATGAATGGCCCTCCCCAACCTCAACCTCCATCTCACCCATACCCAATTCCTCCATTGTCAGCGGCGACTAATATGTACCCTGCAGGTATGTCCACTGAAAATGCTGGTGTGAATTATCCATCGTTGGTTCCTGTGTTTACGACTAATCATCATGTGATGTCTTCGTCATCACAGCAACTGATTGCGCTACCGATCACCCAGATGTTGAATCCAACCATGAATTCTGCTATGTTTGGATCAACGACTAGTCCAAGTGCAATCAGTACAAGTACTGCTGGAAGCACGAGCAATACTCCAATCTCTGGGTCAGCATCTGCAACTTCTTCTGCCACCGCTACAGCTACAGCTTCTGCTACAGCTTGTCCTCTCCCCCCATCACTGTCTACTCCTGCGGCTCATACCCCTGCTATTCCTATTGGTAGCCTATACAACAACAACAACAACAATAATAATAATACCACTCCAACTAATATAACTCCTCCAACCACCGCCAACAACACCACTACCACCACTACCACCACGAATTCCAGTACAACTCCTAATCCTGGTACTCCTAATAATAATAATACCAATACTCATATACCACCACCTCTATTACCAATGCTACCTTCTCTCCCTACGTTATCCCAACCGCAATATCAAATGTACAATACATTTCTTCCCCCACCATTACCCCAACAACAACAACAACAGCAGCAGCAGCAGCAGCAGCAGCAGCAGCCACCGGCTGATATTCAAAGATTCAAGCCACTAACACCAAACCCGTTGTCTTCTTCTACTTCTACCCCAAGTCCTAATACTAATACTAATACTAATACTAATACTAATACAACTAATAATAATAATAATAATAATAATGTTCAGAAATAATTACTATAGGCATATACTATATATGTCCTCTTACTCATATATATATTTCTTTCTTTTCGGTGCTTTTTCGGCTATCTCGGTTACTCTTTTCTCTCTCTTTCTATCTATTACATCTGTGCATCTGTGTAAAATGTATATAACTAAATTATATTAATATATTTAATAAAAACTTGTACAATTTAATCAATGATACCGTTGGTAAAATAAGCGACACTCCACATCGGCTAATGAGGGAGGGGCGGAGGACGGAGGGGGGTGGGGGTGTGTGTTCTTGCCCAAAAATAAATGCCGAAAAGAGAGGCCGAGAAGCCGAGCAGCCGAGCAGCCGCTCCGCCAGGTATATTATTATCACACTAATAATGGAGAGTGGTGTGTCACATTACTTCTCTTTTGCATTATTGCATATATAATTGTGGGACTACAATATATCAGATGTGTATATTATTATAATTCGTTGATTATTATGATCAAATAGATATTATATTCTTAATTAAACTATATCTATATGTCTCTATTTATACATTATATACAGCATCAGTTAAATACCTTGGGTATAAGTATATTATAGATATATATTTTATATGTACACAGTCATCGTCAACCAGTGGGGTGTTACTGGTACTACATAAGTAGTGATAGTTGTTGGGTAGGCCATTTTCAGTAAATTCTTCTTCTTTCTTTTCTTTTGATGTAACTTTTTCACAATCCCGTCTATTCCCTCCTCCCAGTTTTTTTTTATTATTATTCTTCCTTTGCCTATTCTTCTTCTTCCTTCAATTTCTATTATCTTTAGATCTCTACTAGTTCATTCATATCAGTGTAATCTCAAAAAATCAAATCAATCAAACCCCAGTTATAAAAATAAATAAATATATATATATCGAAAAATACATCACCATCACTGAAGTTTAACTTTAAATCAGAAACAGAGACAGGCCGAAAAGACACACACCGAAATTTTGCTTACATAAAAAGAAATACTCAAATCATCATCATCATTATTATTATTATTATTATTAATATTATTAATAATAGTAATATATTAAACTACAAAACACATAGTATATTTATAACTAACTAACTATCTATCTATGATAGAGATTAATTACATTAATATATCAACAAAAGTACAAGAACAATAGTACTATCACTACATACACACATATATATATCTACATAGCTATTTGACCACACATAAATCAAAGATAAGTACACCCCCACCTCAACCTCCCTCAACTAATATATACATAAACGGTCACATACTACAATGAGTCCCAAGTCCAACATTTTGGATCCCGTGCCGTACTTTAAATTCTCACGGACACCGTCTAAACGTGCGTGCAAGACATGCAGTCAAAGACGTGTCAGATGTGATATGACATCCAAGAATTACCCAGTTGAAAAATGCACAAATTGTCAAGAGTTTGGTATAGAGTGTGTGGTATCGGAGAGAAAACCAAAACGTACAAAGGAACAAATCATTGAAGAGAGTCGGTCATCTGGTGTTAGTGCTGGTACTGGTACTGGTACTGGTACTGATGACCCAAAACATCAACAACAACCAACCCCTCCACAAGAAACAACGACAAAGAATAAAAGACAGAAAACAGGCAAGAGTAAAGATCGAAAACAGCAGGAGAGAGACTCTTCTTTAGATCCCGATGCATTAGCGCCACTTCCTCCAATAATAAATCCATTCCTGATGATGAAAAACAATGAAATACAACTAGATTCAGATTTCATCTTGTCGAAACCAGTGTCGGTGCAGAATCTAGAAAAACTACTAAGGCTGTCTGCAATACACAGTGAAGTGTCAAAGACTCTACCACAGTTTCTGAAGTCAAAACACAAACACTTACAGATCAAGCATTTACTAACAGAAGAGGAGATCATGTCTCTAAAGATCTCTGGGTGTTTTATATTACCCAGAGAGGAGGTTTGTCGTAAGTACATCGAAGTGTACTTTAGTGAATTCCAAAGATGGAACCCTGTGCTAACAAAATCCAAGTTTCTCAAGGATGTGAAGGATTTACGGAGACCCCCAAGTTTACTTCTTCTAACCAGTATTCTCTATGTCGGTTGTAGATTTTTGGCCAACACTGAAGAGGAACACAGATCATCTGAATTGTTATATCAAAAGGCTAGTTTACTTGCCGCATCACGAGTGGAGACGAATGGTGTGTTTTTAACAACCTCCTTGCTAATACTAGGTAGTGTGCCATTGAAGCATTTCTTCATCAAATCCCTCGACCATTCTTTAAGTTCTGCCATTGACGTTGCCATTGCATTTGGTATCCATTATGACATGGATGATAATCTGTCATTTTCACCCGTGGAAAGACTCACTTATAAAAGACTCTTTTGGGTGTTGCTTCTGAGAGATCGTACCTATAGTTTAACATATTCAATGAACTTTAATTTTGAATCTGCCACTTGTACAGTGAAACCAATCAAAATGGAGGAATTGAATGACACTGGTCTCACTCCCGAGGACCAATTAAACACTTATGAAATGTTTAGATTCCTGCTGGACTTTCAAAAGGCCACTGAACAGATGGTGATTGCCATTGAGAAGGCCAACAACAATTCAAGAAAGGGATTGAAAGTTGGTAAATATTTGAAGAGAATAGACTCATTGATTGTTGCGCTCAAAATGAAGTATGCAGATAAAAAGGGTACCAATGCTGGTTTGCTTATTCATTTCCATATCCTGTCATTGCAGCTGTATGCAGAAAAAGTTGGTATATTCAGAATGTACACAATGTTAATCATTGCATTCAACAAGGAAACTGAGCATCCAAATTCCACAGATGATGCTGAAATACGGACATTCGACATCCCTGCATGGTGGACCTCCCAGTATAAATTACTACATGAATTCTTTGAACTATTGTGTAATGGAATGCCTGAATCTAAACGAGATCTATTAGGTGCTCAGAACTCTTTATTTTTAATTGTGCAAAGTGCCTTGGGTTATTTACCTATATTGTGCCACAAGGATCCAGAGGTTAGACGGAAGGTTGAACAGGATTTAGAGATGGTGATGCCCTTTTTGGATAGTTTATCTGAAACTTTTTCCAGTGTCATGGTGACATCGTCTTATTACCTATTGCGGAAATATCTCGCTGATAGATCTCTAGTGGTTAAATTCTTGAGAAAGGTGATGAACTCAGATGTCATCGAACTGGTGTATGCTGATGTGCTTAAAAATGCTAGATTACGGGATTTAGCGTTTCATCAATTACCACCTTTGATTCCAGAGGCATACAATCCATATAGATATGTTAAACCAAACAACGATATTGAAGATTCCCCTAGTAACCAGGGTGCTACTGATACTACTATCAATAATAACCATGATAATAGTACACAAACAGAGCAGGAATCTGTTGGATATCAACCACATCAGATGGATGCTATAGAGTTAGAAAACGTTCAACAATCAAACACACATTTACAATTACAAGTGGAACAACAACTACAACAACCACTGGAACCACCACCACAAATGCCGCAACAACCACTGCAACAACAACAACAAGTACCACTACAAGAACAGCCATTGCAACCACCACCGCAACCACCACTGCAACCACCACCACAAATGCCGCAACAACCACTGCAACAACAACAGCAACAACAACAACAACAACAACAGCAACAGCAAGAACAACTAGAACAACAACCACTGCAATCCCAACAAGTACTACCATCACAGCAGCAGGTTCCATATTTAATTGACTCCATGCCTGTTTCAAATGATGTTGAACTGACGACTCACCTGCAGAATTTCCTGCTAGGTAGAATGAATGGATCCAGTGTCATGGATATGAATGGTCTGCCCGTGGATTCGCCAGGTTCCAATAACAACTTGAACTTGAATTCACCTGACACATTTATGTACCCATCATATGCTGTTGGTCAAATGGCTATATCTAATTACCCATTAATCATTAACCAGTTCCTGTCCGAGTCTACGGAAATTATTGGTGGAGCAACTGACAGGAACACAACTTTGCCACACACTAATTATGGGACAACTGTGCCAGCTGCTATGCAATACCCGCCTCATCCACCTAGTAGTAATAGCGGCAGTAGTTCATATGACACCCCAGGAAGCAACCATAGTGGGACTTCTATCCCACTTCAAGTGGTGTCTCCTATTGATCCAACTATACCCGACTCAAAAATCAATCAGAACTGAGTAGTTGTCAACGACCCCTCTCAGGGATTCAATGAAACTGTTAATACCCATTCAAATACTGATGTTTCCTCCATTAAGGGTAAAGAACTTTGAAGGTATTCTCTATGCACCTACCCTTTATGTATAATTAAAAATTGTATATTTTTCTTTCCTTTTCTCCAACTATCTTAAATGGTTTAGAAAAAAGTCTCTTTTTGGTCCTGTATTATAATATATATATATATATCCATTTTCACGTCTATAAAAAAAACCGGTATATATATTCCAATGTCCCATTTCCTATTTCAAATAGCTTCTTGATCTAATAAAACATCTATAAGCCAGAAGTCGAATTCCTTGTTCCTATCATCTTTAACCAGATTCAGTACCTCCTTCAGTTTAACCTGTTGATTTTTAGTAATTGGTGGATCGTATATAATAGATGCATGCCAATATGGGTATATCTCGAATTTATCGTACAACGAGATATTGAATTCACTAAGATTAATCTGTAAAACATCATCAAATAACTGGAAATATATGCTGTTATTGGCTATTGCAGGCATATCAGTTAAAACTGATCCATTGTTCTTTTTACAATCACATGATAATAATAACAAGTTTTCTTCACAGTGGTAATCATATGCCATTTCCTTTTGATATGTTAATCTGAATTTGAAATGAGATAATCCTATCGGCAAGCAACTGAAATCATACTTTTCTGGATAATCCATTGGACGGATAATTTCAATATTATTACCATTACCATCATCTGTGTATTCCAAGGGAACATTTAAACGAGTCTTCAAAGAAAGACATTCAATAGTGGAAGGCAACTGGCTTAGTATTAAGTCTGGTATTTCTCCTTCAAAGTCAAATTCAACACTGTTCAAACTAGTCAGCAGGTTGTAATTTACAATATTTGGAAGTTTTGCACTGCAGTGTATAGAAAGCTCAGTTAGCTTTGGTGGCATCGTATGAGGCTCATCATCAAATAAACAGTCGTCAAGGTGAATGGAAGTGACTGTGGTTGAAAGTTCTTCAAATATTCCATATGTTCCACAATCCACCCTTATCAGTTTCAAAGTTCGTAAATTGGATAATTCTCCAATTCTGAATCCCCAATTCGTGACAGAATTAGTGAGATCTATTGTTAAGCTTTCTAATGATTGGTTGCGGAGGAAAATATCAGATTCTCCAAAGTGGGTAAAGAACTGTATAGATAAGAACCTAAGCCGAGAGCATTCCTCAATGAAATTCAAGTCAACTGCTTCCAGAAATAGATCATCAATTGAAGTCTGTACCTCTGCTATAAATGGTGATAAGGAGTCAAATATCACAGGCCAAAACACAGAATCATCAGTATCACTTTTATTTTGCTTTATATTAATTTCTAGTTCCATTGTTTCGTCGTTTACCAGATTATTTAGCAAGGATAAAAGCATATCAGGAATGCCTTCCTCAAAGTGAGAAAAGTCAATGAATACTTTAATCTTTTGAAAACAACAATTATTGGAAAGGAAATGCAAATGGTCGATGTTGTCATGGGAAGCATAAAATCTCAACCTATGTAATCTAATTGATCTTCTCTTAAGAAAGTCAAAGAACTTCACAAATGCCTTTGAACAAAATGCTAAATCCCCACTAATATTATGAATCGAATATGCCCTATCCCAGTTGGTCAGGCTAGCATGGCTGAATATGGATATGAGTAAAAAATCCCAAGTCTCATTTTGTCCTATATGCTTCGTCAATCCTTCAAAGTCAAATGAGTTGCAAAGCGTCTCCTTGTAGATTAATAATATGACATCTATTGGTAGTCCAAACATGACTGCATCAAATTTGCAAACATTTTCATCTAGATAAGAGCTATGGGAAGGCTTCAGTTGCCTTGATTCTTGTTCTTGCTTGTCCTTTTGAGTGATATCCTGGTTGAATGCTTCTTCTTGCACTGTCATAGAAAAATGTATGAAACTGGGTTACTGGCAATAAAGAGCTGAATAGAAGCAACTATAAAAACAAAACAGAAGGTTGTAGCTAATTATAATGTAAATTTATCTCTATAGAAGTCTTTATGTTTATCTTGACTAGTAGGATTGTCTATAAGTGAGAATAAGAAAAGTACATATATATATATATGTATCTATCAGATCTAATCTAAGATAGATAAAAGAGATCTCACAGACGGTGAAACGTCGATAGACGCACGTATCGTCTTATCAATTTAAGTGCACAGCCCATGTTTGTTTAGTAACATGTTTTTTACGGAAATGGTATATTGATTTTATTGTGATTCAAAGCATGATACCTACAATGCACCGCTGATAACTCTGTCAATAAGATTATCTGAAGGAGAGAGTATTGGAAGGTGAAAGGTCACTCCAATTGAATATATCTCTCATAGAAAGAAAGACGGACTGAATAGCTTAGAAAAAAAAGAGATGATGATGAAAGAAAACGGCACTAAGATCATCGTTCCCCTTACCTACACATAAGACTGCATCGAAATAACTCAGTTCTATTTGATTTTGGCATTCACCGATTACACCAGAATCACAAAGAACTTAGTAAAAGGAAAAGGTTTTAATTGGAAAAAAAAAATTATCATCAATAATTAATTATTTGTTTTTTTTTTCAGCCAGTTCAAGTTGACTATTAATTTGCTCAACCTTCTGGAAGTGGACGGTTCAATTATATTGTGCAATACGATCCCCCTCTACCTCAATAATTATGTAAGGGTACATCATTGGCCCATCAGATGCTATAGAATGTACTTCCCATAATCTGTATTTGATTGCTCAAGTCCCTTGCTCATCTATCATGCATGCATACATCCAGATACAGTTACGGTTTAACATTGAAAAATGCATCATAAAGTTCCTCGAAAATAACCACCTATATGTCCACAAGTTGATGCTAAATCAATCAGTTAGAATTGGATGGCCATTGAGTATTTAGCTATAAGAGCAAATTGCTAATGTGAAGAAAACTAAATGCCAAGTGGATGAAAAAGAATATCACTATAGTGAAATATCAAATCTTTTCAACTATCACTATAATAATATATTGCTCATATTCACCTTTTTTGTATTCAATATTTCCTTTTATAGGATATGAAAGGCTCATTATTAAGTTCACCCAACCTTTTACTTTTATTTATTATTTTTCAATATGCTCAAGAATGAGCATCTAAGATCTAATAATGTCTTACGACATTGTCAATAATCGATCAACCATTCTGAGTTTTCGACAATATATGCTAGAATTGAAGAAGAATCAACAATAAATGTGAAATATGATGGGATTCTCGAAAGGGGAGCTGTTACCAGCTTCAAATAGCACATCTCCTAAATACCAGACTAGACGGCGACACAATATTATTATTCTTTTGCCCTTTATTGGCTTTAATATTTTCTTTTCTTTTCTTTTCAAAGCTTTCTGCCAAGATCTGATTATGCCCCCTAGTTTATGAGACACTGTGCCATTTTGAGTTGATTTCCCTTACTAAGATCGTAAGTTTTGGAAACATCTACAGGTTGCATCTCTATTTTTCGGTATTTCTTCAGTTACAAATAACCCCATTCGGTATATATTTTCATGTTACACCCTTTAAAATAGCTTCCCATTGGAATAAAAGTTATTAAGAGTTTTTTTTTTCGGGAATAATGTTAGTATATATATATATACATATCCTGGATTATGTTCTCACTTCTGTTCATCTCCAAGTGCAATGACTCGTTCTTGAGCCTGCTTATTTTGGTCATTACATTGATTTAATTGGATGCCTGTCGGTCCTGTCCTATATCATTATGAGAATCCCTTTTTTATGGTATCTCCTTTATCTTATATCGTTCCAAGTTATACCCATAAATGCATCAACTAGATCAAATGCCTGGAAAACAAAATATATGGTTCATTCGGGTGAAGTGGAACTAGGTGCTTGTCGTTCAGCTATATCATCAGCTGAGATTGACTTTGATTTTGATCCTGCTACAGCACTTGTCTCTGCTCATGATGTCATGTCATATGCCTGGGGTACTGATACTTCTTCATATGTTATTTTATGTGATTATACACCTGCGCTAGGATCATTATTACTATGTATAAACGAATTAGTCAATGGTGACACCAACAAATCTTTACTAAAGCGAACACTTATATCCGTGAGTGAAAAGTGTACAGATTACACAGGAAAAAACCAACACTGGACATATTATGAATCACAATTAACAAATGCTTCTGCTGTTTACAAAGAGCACATAAACACTGATTTACCCTCATTGCTCACTTATCCTGTTCTCCCTAATATGACAGAGACAAAGGCATTGTACAATTCATATAAACCATATTATCAAAATTTGGACAGATCCACATATTATGGTGCTGGATTACTAGGTTATTTTGGTTTGATAATGCTTATTGCCACGGTATTCAACATTTTGTCCAAAATGAATCTTATTAAACATTTTCAGAACCCTTTCACTAATGCCATACGATATTATTTCACCACATCAACTCTAATAAGAGGCGGTAAACAATACGAAAGCTGGAGGTTTTCAAAGTTTATTACCGGATTACTCCCTGATAGACTAGATGCCCTAATTTGCTTTGGATTTGTCGCTCTACATATTATATTCTGGTGCCTACCATATGATAACTCAGATCACCATGAAAATCTTTGGGTGACTTCTAGGAGAGAATGGCAGCTGTACATTTCCGATAGAACTGCTATTTTAGCCTTCGCAGAGGTTCCTCTATTGGTACTATTTGCAGGGAGAAACAACTTTTTGGTGTTTATTACAGGTATTAAGTACTCAAGATTCCTTCAGTTCCATAAGTTAGTCTCCTTTTTCATGTTCACTGATGCTGTGATTCATGCTGTTTCATTTACCATTTATGCTCGCCCTGAATATACCAACATTGCAAAATTATTTTGTTTCCAATGTGGTGTAGCTGCTACTATCATTCCTGGGTTGATGATTCTATTTTCGTTTCATCCTATTAGAACCAGAAAGTATGAAATCTTTTTGTACCTGCACATAATATTTGCTGTGGGATTCATCATAATGTGCTGGTATCACAGCAATACTAGGGGGTGGTGTGAATGGTTGGTGGCTGCATGTGCAATTTGGGTGTTTGATAGATTGGTCAGATTTATAAGATTATTCTCCTGTGGTTACAGATCGGCAACGATCAAACTTGTCACCAGAGATACATTCAAACTAACTGTATCCAAACCATTATGCTTCAAATGCAAACCAGGTCAATATGCATTTGTTTACTTTAGTGATCCCTTACTTTTTTTCCAAAACCATCCTTTTACCATCTTCTTTGATTCCGATGACAGTAACAAGGTGGTCTTTTATATTAAAGTTAAGAGAGGTATCACCCAAAAGATTTATCAACAACTAATTAAACATGGTGGTGAGATACGTAAACACGTACTTTTGGAAGGTCCATATGGATCTCATTCAGAGATTAACAAATATGATAATGCGTTATTGATTACTGGTGGCTCCGGAGTCCCTGGTATCATTTCTCATGCCATTGAGCTTTCCAAGGGTAAAGGCAAAGATGGCCAGCAAATCAAATTGATTTGGATTCATAGAACAATCAAAGATTTGGAATTTTACATACATGACGTGCTGAGAAGATTGCAGGATACTAAGGTTGTGGTTGATGTGTATTTAACTGGGGAAACCGAAAATTCTATGATGCAATATCAATCCCATGAAAAGTGTATGCATACAAATGATGTTACGGTTGATATCGAAGTGGATATCGATAAGGATGATAAATTGGATTCACACCATTCTGATACATCTACCCACTGTGAAATATCCCATTGTTCAGGGTCATCATCATCAGTCAATGAAAAACATACAAATAATAACACTTTCATTGAAGATCCAATATTTCCATCATTTATCAACTTTAAATATGGCAGACCAAACGTTGAAGAGTTAATCAATAAAGAAATCACGGATATGCAACTGGGTACCATTGGTATAGTTGCTTGTGGTCCGCCCATGTTGATGGATAGTTTAAAGAACGCTATTTCAAAAGAGATTGGCTATTCAAGACGGAGAATTGATTACTTTGATGAGTATCAAACCTGGTGAGTGATCATTTTACACCTTTAAAGCTCCTTTTTATTCTACATATTTTCCCTACGGTGCTTTATAGTGTTTTCATGTTCTTTCTTTGCTTTGAGTTTATCCTTTCTCTCTCTTTTTTTTTTGTCTTTTCATTTCCTTAATCAACAGCTCATTTTTGTTTAAGTTAATTTATTTATTTATTTTTAATTTCATATAAAGGTCTGAATGACAAAGAAAATGGTGAACTTTGGGTAATAAGCGGCTATATAAAAATGTGCACGATTGGGATGAGCCTTGCATACTGAACTATGGGGAAAGATCTCAAAAGCCATAAAGCCGCACAATAGGGATCTGAAATTTTTAATGTGATTTCTGTTAGGAATAGCTACTGTTCTTACTGTTCTCTTGAAGTCAGCTTATTCCTTTATTTTTACTGATTAGACATAAATTCTAGTCAATAAATCCTTCGGTGACAGATTATTGTTTTTTTTTTGAGAAACTGGGAATAAAAAGTTTACACAAACTAATATAAACCTGTGATTAAGGGGCCAAAAAGCCTATACCTTTTTTCACATATGTACAGACTATTGGTAATATTACAAGTTAGTAATAAGATAGGGTAACCAAAAATAAATTTAATGAAGAAGAATAATAGGATGAGCTACTAATAGAGTAACGATATAAGAATGAAGTGAGTGAATGAATGGATTCGGGGGAAAGAGGGGAATATGATAACGTAAACCTAATGATGAAAGCAGAAAAGAAAGGAAAAATGAAGAGAAAACGGAACAACAAATAATAGAAGTAGCAGAGAGACGGAACAATGGTGAAGTAAAGGCAAAAACGAAACAAAACGAAAAAAAAGTCAAAACAAGAAGGCGATTAACAAGTAGGAATAAGATGTGATAGAATACTCTAAATAGAACTATTTATAAGATTATGGATATTACTTAGGTTCGTTACCTAAGTTAGACAATCTTCTTAAAATGTCAGGAGGTCTATAAAATGGGTTAGTTGGTGAAGCTGGTGGAGATGAGGCAGCCGAGACTGAATGGGTTAATGCTGAAGACGAAGATAAAGCATTGATGGCTGGCAGATTTGTAACCGATTTAGATCTGTATTTGGTTTTGAATGGTAATAGTGATAGTTTTCTATTAGAGTAGCAGAAAGATGAAAATGAAGTACCAGTTGGCGAGGTTGAAGATGATGTAGGTTGTCCTAATGACGACACAGTGTTTCTTCTTCTAATCCTCTTTTCAATTAAACCTCCCCTTTTCTCTCTTTTTCTGTTTGACATCGATTCTTGGGTCACAACAGTTTTAAACTTGAATGTAGTCTTTAAAGAAGATGCTGAAGAGGAGGACACAGAAGTTGTTGACTGGTAAGGAGGTTGAAGCTGTGAAGGTGGAATAATAGAAGATGGTGTATTGTCGATGAATCCAGTCAAGTCTAGCTCTGGGGATTCTATATCATCTTCATGTTCTTGTCCTGGAAGCGATTCCACTGGTTCTGGAGGCTTATGATTTTCCTTATCATCATCTATATATCCCTCGTCCTCCTCTGGCTGACAGGCACCAGGATGAGGAACAGAGAAATAATGAGTAGATGCATGGGAAGCTTCATAGCTACCAATGACGGTGCTATTTGTGATAGAGCTTAAATCAGAACAGCCAGACATTAGCATAGCAGGTGGTTGTAGGGTTTCCAATTGGCTGTTAGAAGAGTAAAGCGATTCATTAGTTGGCGATGAGAAACTGGATGTTGAACTGAAGGAGTAATACATCGATGGAACGTCCAATGATGAGGTTGAGGAAGCAGAGACAACAGAACCAGCTGTTGTTGGTGGAGGAGGCATCATCACCAGCGAGTCATGAAAGAGTGGGTATGGGAATGGTAGTTCATCCTTAGCAGAAGATAAGGCAACAGTTGTTGAGAAATCCAATTGCTTCTGCTGAATTGGAGATGGTAGCAATTGCATGTTCATCTCTGCAGAGTCTGTTGGGGAATTTGAAGCGGACAAATTTTCAACTAACTGCTCACCAAATGATAGCGCTTCAAATGAGTAAGGGTAGAATTTTTCAGATGCTGGGTCATTATCGTTATTTAATATGTAAGTCATGCTGCAAGTATATCTTTATGTATATATATATATGTTTGTGTTTGTATATATGTATATAAAGTGTTGAAAATTAAAAAAAAAATTAAAATGAAATAATTGCTTAGAAAGTAGTAAGTAAGTAGAATATGCTATAAAATGACTATGTTTTTTTTCGGTTTCTTGATATGATATAATGATAATGGCAAATATAAGCAAAGTTTGATTAACAAGCCCAGATGATTTGTTTATGGTTTTTTGTTTTTTTTTGAATTCGATTAGGAGGGAATAAAATGAATGCTAAAAATGTGATTCGGATAAAGAGAAATACATGTAAAAATGGAGCAAAAAGACAGAGAAAAGTTTAAAATCGGGATTGGGAGTGTTGGAATTGGAATTGGAATTGGGATTGGAGAGGAATTGAATTGAATCAAGATCAATTTAAATAAGAGTAAGAAGATGAGAAAGTAATTGAGAAATTTTAACGGTGATAACATAAAGTCAGGGAAAAAAAAGATACCTGGGAAATAGGTTTAATATATATCATTGAAAGCACAAATTAAAAGAAAAAAATGGACTCACTCTTTTTTCTTCCTTTAATGAATATTATACTAAAAACAGAAATCAAATAGGGTTAATAAAATAATATTATTAGTAGACAATAGCTGGCATATTCAATTATCAATTATCAATTATCAACAACTAACAATAATAATATAATAATTTCTTTTTTGGAAGAGAAAATAATTAAAAAGGCAGGAAAAAAATAAGCCTTACAGCATATAGTACAACCCCAAACTCAAATATATACAACCAACCACATAAAGAAAGCCATGCATCACCTCCCACCGACAAGATTTTATTTATTTTTTTACCTGGGAAACTGAAGGAAACTAAAATAACATACATTAGTGAAAAAGAAGGGGAGGGGAATAATAATAATAATAATAATGGTGATGTAGAAATACGACAAAACATATATGAAACTAGGACAGAAAGTTAATTAATCCCGGATTATGGACAGTCTTCGGAGGTTGATTGTGGTTGTCAACACTACCCCCACTCCACTTAGCGGAGATTTCTTTATTTTAAAGCAAAGTGAACTATCTGACATACACACACATACACACAAGTAATTGATTAACAATAGCCCCAATAATCCCATTTTAAATGGAAAACTTGATGATTGGAAAAGAAAAAAATAATTAAACTGGAAATGAAGGAAAAAAAAAAAGAAACAGATTTAGAGATATAATATATATATATACACATGCAAGTGTAACTGTGTATGTGTGTGTATATATATGTATCTGAGAGCCGCATATTCACAGATTCAAGGATGCAGAGTTTAAAACTGAATAGAATAAGTATTACAATTATATATATAATTGTAATAAGTATGTGTGGGTATATACGGTTCTCCTGTCGACAAAGGTTTCCATCCTCTCTCCACCTCCTCAACGGAAAAATTACCAACACACAATCAACGACCCTATTAATAGGTATTGAATGATCCCTTTCATAATGACATTCATAAATATATATATATAATAATAAGATACTATCAAATATATGGAGGGTTACTAGTCTATGTTCTTATTTTTTCTTTTTTTTGCTTTACTCTCCACTTCTTCCCGATGAGCACCCGCCAATGTAACCTTCAAAATGTAGGCTTTTGATTATCAAAAGCAACAGTTCTGTAGGATATTATTTTTCATGATTTCGGTATCATGTGTTACAAGCTTCAAAAATGGAAACTTAAAGCATGAATAATGGAAGCAATATACTTCATATAATATATACATAGTACTTCTTAATTCTTTCTTACAAACATACACCCACCATATAATCTTCTTTTTTTTCTTTTTCTTTTTCTTTTTCAACATATGTTTATTCATCAATTTGGTTATTAACGTTGGAGTGATTATGTCACTTCCATAATCGCAGTGAATTGCTTAGGCTTGTAAAATCTATTTCCCCGGCTTATAATATATAATAAAAACCAACACAGATATTCTGAAAGGACAATTAGTTAACCTCCTAACTACGACAGTGACTCTAGACAGTCTACTTTTTGCCATTAGATTTCCGATCATTTACAGGGATGAATATGTGTCGAGAACGGAAAAGAAAAAAGTTTTTTTTTCTTAATTTTAACCAATTCGGAAATATTTTTTATTTCTTGGCGGTCCCCCTTTTTTTCTTGCTCTGGTGCAGAGATGTTTACTATTAGAGCCCGGTTTTTCTTTCGTAACGTTCTGGCTATATATTACTTAAATAGAAACTTTTCGGCTTTAAATAATAGGAGTCCAATATTCGCCAATGACAGAATGGGATAATTTCATGTAAGTAGAACAAGAGGTAACCTCACAAAGCACTCCAACATGTACATAGACGAGCAATTGAGAGAAAAAAAGAGAAGAAGAAAAAATCAAATATTAAAAGAATGAAAATTCAGCCAACGGTTATTAAATATGATTTGCGCTGGTCCATTTCCACCGTAACCGTTACCGGTATAAAACCTCTGTCGGGATTTATAATAAAGAGCAAATTCTGTTTATGAGCAAGATACAAATCGACAAAAAAAAAGGAGGAGTTTATATATATATTAATTAAAGAGAGCATATAGTTCTTTCTCTAAATATATTTGGTTCAAATTCCTTACGCGTCAAATTAGAAGAGGACATATATGAAGTTTGAGGCAGTATGAATTGGGGGCGTACATTTTTAACAAATTACAATCAGATACATGTCTAGATGAAAAGCCATATATATATATATATTTGTATGTATTCATGTAGGTAAATATATCTGGTTATATAATTAAGTAACATCCAGCTGTTGACCAACCACTTTTTGGATAATTAAGCCGAAATAGGAAATATTCTGGTTAACGTGTCTGTCGAATAATTTTTGAGTTTTGTCGGGAAGTTGCGAAATGTTGTATTGTCGACTGATCTGATCTGATCTGATCTGATGTAGTACTACATAGATATGAGTAGATATCTATACATCGAGCCCTTCTATATCAAATGAGGGGAATATCATCCAATGTGTTTAAGTGTGTACCAAAATGAGTTAATATTCTCATCTTTACTTTAACGAGGAATGTTCTCTCGTAAGCGATTGTAATGCTAATAGACGATTTCATTTAAAATTCACACCATGGTAACCTATTGATTGATTGCCCATTAGTACCACGACGATCTTTCTATATATTCCTTCTTTTTCTTCTCTGTCTAGAGTAAATAAAGTACTGTTGGTTTCGTTGTCTTGCCCACCATCACCACACTAACCAAACAAACAAACTGATTAAATTACTCCCCTATCTCCTTTAGCCGAGATTTGTAAAAGGATAACTTGACCATATGTTGTTATAATCATGCCGAGCTAGGTAGCTAGAGGAATTCAACTAATATGTTTGTAACTAACCGGTATCTGAGAGAAATTGATACTATTATTATTTTATTATTATTATTATTATTATTTCTACTACTATCTATTATTAAATACACGCACAATATTAGTTAGTTATAATTAATTATTATTAGCAACCATCGGGCATTTTTTTTTTTGGCAAGAGAAATTTCCTCCGAAAAAGAAATATATTTGAAAGATTCCATTGTAATACGTACACATGTATATATACACATACACTTAGGTTTATGGACCAATCATCAGTATAAAGAATAGAACCTGACATTGGATTGAAAGAAAGAAGGAAAGTCAAATAAAACAGAAACACCCCCCACTCCCATTCATGTCAAACCGACTTCGATGAGTTGTTCGTAAAATAATTATATGATCTCCATTTAATAATACCTTCTTATTTTTCTTTTTTTTGTCTTGTCTTGTGCAACTTAGAGAACTATATTAATAAATAACTTTGAAGGAGAATTATAATTGATATAGACGGATATTAATTGATATTCAATTGCATATATATAATATAATATAATATAGTATAATAATTTAATTAATTTAATTACTTGACAATTTCTCAATTAAGTTAAAACCAAACATATATTAATGCATTTAAGCCGTTTGATGTAAAAAAAATCGCAATTCATAAGCCCTTCCCTCCCCTTCACCTTATTGATTGGTAAACTCCACTCCACCTACTTACCGAATTAATATTTAAATCAAAACAGAAACAATACAGGAGAATATCTAAAAAAGAGAAATAATCTGGACTTGACATTGTTTGCCAGGGGTTCGTTGATTCAATAACGAAAATACATTTGTTTTGCCAATAGTCGGATACATTAATACTCTAACTAAAACCATAGAATATATTTATTTATTTACTCTCTTATAGCAAGCATTTCTTCTGTTAATTTTTCATTCTCTTTCCTCAATGCTAAGACATAGACAGTGCACGAAGGGTTAAATTCAATGGTTGTGACACATTTCTTAGCGGGTAATGAGTACCGCACCCAAATTTAATTTAATTTCCAAAGTATACATACATATATATAATTTACCTCCTACTTATGATAAAGTTATATATACTTTATAGGAAATAAATACGGATATATATCTACTACGCCTACCGATAGTGAGTTAATTGAAAATTGTTCCTGAAACAGTAAATACTAAATAGGTTACTGACTAGTATATATATATACATCTGTGTGTGAGTGTGTCAGTATTGGTCATCATACATTGAAAAACAGCTCACATTACATTACATTAGCTACTATCGGTAGATCATATATATATATAAATATATCTAATCAATATTATATGATCAACCTTAGTAATCTACAAAAAAGAAACAAGCATTAAACATACACACCTGTGAAAGATAGAATGAATACACGAAATGAGTAAGATCATGAGCATTGCAGAAACAACAGATACACTCAACCTTCTGTAAACTACTTGACCACTGAACAGCACCAGCATCATTCATTCATTATCTACACATATTTTGGATACAAAATTTGGTCAAAAAGGTTGATTGAAAATGAACAATGTAAGGTTTTCATTCTATGTATGTTTTGCTATGTATGGCATATGAGAGAAGTATTTTTTTGTCTAGTGTATGTATGTCTGTATATGTTACCGGTCTTCAAGGGATTCTTGTCGGAATTTCGGATTTTTTTTTTTGAATACCCTATTAACAGAACATGATTACAGGGGAAGTGAAAGAGAAATAAAGAACAACAACTGTCTATAGAGTTGAAACATCGGATTTGTCCAGTCACATGTTTTTACACCACAATCTTACATACTTGATAACTCTTAATTAGATGAAAGGAACAGAAAGAAAGAAAAACATCTGCACTCCTGTTTCAGTCAACTCCTTCTCTGAAGTCAATTGATCATTCATTAATTCTTTGTTTTTGATTCTTTGTATTTTAAAACCAAATGAATTCAACTGGTTAATTAAATGTTATGTTTATACAGAGAGGTAATATATATTTACTACTACTTGAGTGGGTGGGGGTCGGTCCCTTTAATTATAATAATTATATATAATATAAAGCTAAAAGTAAAAACAGTTTCCGGTTGAAAAGAAAAAAAAAAGAAAGGCCCAGTCGACAAAACAGGCCACCCACCCCTTGACTTTAATACCAGATTGATTGATATGTCTGTCTCCGCAAACCACACCACACCACACCACATATGTACGTGTGCATAACCACCACTGTTTCTCCATCAACTTAGCCTTGCCTGTGCTAGATCTCTCCTATCTCTGTGTGTGGGTATTTACTCTCTCCTATCTCACTCATTCTTATAAACAATAGTATGGTCAGATTCCTGAAAAGCTTAAAATATACATATTCCTTACATATAATATATATATATATTTTGTAGTGTTTTAACGGACTTAATCACCCACCCAAATTACACTGTAAATACAACACATTACTTAGAGAGGAGAAAAAGGGTTCCAAGGAGGAGAGGAAAGGTTTTTAATCGAAAAGTAAAAATAAATAGTCAATAAAATAATATACAATCAGTGGCTCGGAGATAGATATAAATCATGTTTGGTCATATCAGCCAGCTAGCCAGTAGAAAAAGAATAATGTACACACGTAGTAGTATATAGTATAAGCAAGTAAGTAAAAATAATGTGAACCCAAAGATAGCATTGGAATCAGAAAGGGGAAGGGAAATGGAGATGGGAAACCCCCCTCCCTTGTACTTCAACATCAGAAGATAATGAAACACCCCGAAATATACAATAAAAATTAATTCAGCCACAGTTTTTTTTTATCTTTCGATGTGTGTATAGATTATACGATAAACCCCAATTAAAAGAAAGGATCATCTATCCCACCAGTTTGGTCAATTGAGTCAACTAGTCCAGTCCAGCCAGCAATCAAAGATAAAAGAAAGAAAGTAGTGATTTTCATTAATAACATAAAGATGCAGTCACTGCATCATTCCACATTCCTGCCTATGTCCTTCCTCGGTGTTGAAATTACCAAGTGATAAAGGTTAATTAAATAATAAACTTTAATTCACAGGCTGTTGTCAGTTGCATTGATCAAATTGGAATAAAGAAATTGAACCTGCAAATTCTAAATTGGATTTATTATATGAAATATATATATGCTGTGAACAGTTGTAGTAGTAATGATAGTGAGCGGTAAAATGAGTTCTTTCTTGTTGATATTGTATTTTTAACAGTTATCAAAATTCAATTTTTTTGGTTTGATTTTGATTTGCTCTTCATCCATTTCACATAGCACCTTCTCATGCTTACTGTCTATGTATTCAATTGAATTATCAAAAAGGGAACCACCACCGGTTTTATTAAGAGATTGTGCTTGTTCTTTCTGCAATTGTAATTGGGTTCTTGTGTTTTTAGTAATGAAAAATGGATTGTTGGGTTTGGATTTCTTGATTATTTCAGAATCTGTTATATCATCATCACTAGACAATGGCTTCATATTAAATGGGTTTGATGTAACCTTGTTGGTTGGAGTAGTTGGAATCTCTGGCTTGGTGAATTCATCCTCTGTGAATAAAACCTTTGGCTTGATCGACTTTTGGAACTCATCCAGAGGTTTCAGAACTCTTTCACCAGTTTTGAAGTTTATTAGTTCCATTTGATTATCGAATATTGTTGGCTTTTGAGATGACGATCCTTGTAGTTTTGCGCTGTTTTCACTGTCCGTAATGAATGGATTCATGAGCGTCTTTCGGGTCACATTGAGTTCATCGTCATCAACTTCTTTACCAACTAGGGGGATTTCTTTGACTCCTAATTCGTAAACCTTACTGTAATCCATTATCTGACCAGTTGGAGTAGTTGGTGCATCTATATTTTCCTGTTCTTGTTCCTCATCTTCAGTAGGAGCAATTGCACTTGAAAAGTTTAACTTTTTTGTAACCCTCTGTAACTTTTCACCTTCATTACCACTTTCATCAGATGATGAAAGCTCAGAATTAAACTCCTCTTCTAGTGTTATAAGCTTTGATTTCTTAAGGTCTAACTTGAAATTATCTAAACTTAATTTGTTGTTGTTGTTGTTATGGTTTGATCCAAGTGAGATTGTTGCTGCATCTTTAGATCTTCTTCCAGAACCAACAGTGGAATGCGCTAATGGAAATAATATGGACCCCGTGAGTCCTCCTGAAGTTGATGCTGGTCCAGAGATAGAGGAAAATGATATAGCATCAGCCAGTTCCTTACGACGTGAAATTCTAGGAGTCTGATCAGGTGTATGGAGCTGTTGTTGTGGTTGTTGTGAGCTTCTGGTGGATGTAGGAGTAGTTAAATGCTGGGTCTTTTTGTAATGGCGTGGTGTTTTTGGAGTAGTATAATGATGACTGCCTGTATGTTGTTGTTGTTGTTGTTGTTGTTGTTGTTTCGATTGATGTCTTGACTTGGGTGTTTTTAAGAAATGTTGTTTTCGGTGTTGAGATGGTGGTGGAGAAAACATTGGATTTGAATCCAATGGCGGAGTAGATGGTTGTCTATCTTCTTGATTCTTTTGTGATTCTACTGATGAATTCATCTTTTTTTCTTTTCAGATATGTGTGGTTATAGAATAATGAAACTATGAGATATAATGAATGAATAAATGAGTGAAATGAAATTAAATTTAGGAATGGATTTGATAATAGTTTTTTTTGAATCAATTTTAAAGCTATCTATATCTTGAAACAAAAGAAATTTGATAGGATGAATCAATGAGGATGTGATATCTATCTATGCGAATGTGTGCTGTAAGTAGCTATGAGTAGTAGTTAGTTGTTGTCGTGAAAGGTCCTTATTTATGATAGGAAATACTTTTGATCTGAACGGATCAAGAAAGAAGAGATATGGTGATAAAAAGGATGGAAACTAAAGGAAAAAACAGTTTCACCATCAAATCATCTTTTTTTTTGATACGATATACACGTTAAGAATATTATTTCTTGAAATGGCTGGCTGACTTGTGCGGCTTTTCGCTGCCTTGAAATGAAAAAAAAAAGTGGCTGGTTTCTACTTGATTAGTGGCTGATGTGGCTAGTGATTTGCTGCGCCATAAGTATGTACAGTTTTTTAATATTAGCTAATCTATTATGTAATACATAAATATATATATATTCATATATATATATCTACCAAGTTGGGTGAAGTATATAACAATACACTCTTTTTCTAATTTCCTCTGTTTCCTTCGGATCTTCAGGGAACATAGGATGATCCCAATGAATCATCTCCACAAACTCAACATCAAATCCAAAAAATTCCTCAGCATCAGTGAAAAACTTAAAGTCGTTCTCCACCATTTGTGGTTTTGGTCTATGTGGAGACCAAACAACAAGGCATTGACCTCCTGATCTTGGTTTTGATTTATCCTGTAATGGTTTTATCAACTCCTTGCATGATTTCAATAACTTGTGGTGTTCACTGTGGTTGAACACTAAATCACTCATGATGAGGAAATCGGCAAAGTCGTTGTGTAGCTTTGTCTTGATCTGTTCACAGTCATTACCCCATATGAAACCTTCCACGTGAATCAACTGCTTAGCATTATCATATCCCAAGTGGTCAACGTTGTATTGTATGTTTTCTAAAAGGTCAAAGTCTGGGTAGTCAGTGCTGATTATTGTCTTAGCTCCTATCAAAGAGCAAAGTAATGAAGGTAATGCAGAAGCGGCTCCAAACTCCACAATCTTTTTCCCAGATATCAATTCTGGATGCGATTCTATGTATTGTGCTGTGTATTTACCTGCATTCCAAAGTAAATGTCCCCAAAGAGGCGATTTACCGACTAATCTTAGTTTGATTTCATTAATCTCTGGGTGGTATTTGATCGGTTCTATTCTTGTATAGCTGGCAAAATGGGCCTCTGGTTTAGGTGGTCTGAAGTTTTCAGGTTCTTCAAATAGTCCACCATATCCAGCAGAATCTTCTTCGTCTGATGGCATGATTATTATATAGTATTATTAGTATCTGCGTGAAACTTCCACCACTACTATAGTTTTGATTGTAAATGAAACCAAATCTAATCTTTATAGTAAAATCTTTAATTTTTCACACACACACAAATATTTTTTTCTTTCTTTTTTTTCTTAGAGAAAAAAAATATTTTTCAGGCTGTGGAGAGTCGATCGGGCTGGAACTGCCTACATTCATTGTAAATAAAAATGTGTGTTTGTGTATTTATGTATTTATGTATTTATGTATATGTATATATTTATATATTATAAATGTTTATCCTATCAATCGTCAGAATATGTTTAAATGTATTTTATGTTTTTTTTTTCTGAGTGTTTTCATGGAACAGTGGTAACTTCCCAGTCAGATGGATCGTGTTCATTTGGATGATCCAGTTTTTTAATATCAGCAGCGGATAATTCAAAGCTCAACACATCCAAGTTTTCAGATAATCTTGAGATGGTTTTAGTCTTTGGGATTGGAATGTAACCCTTCTGTAAAGACCATCTGATCAACACCTGTGCTGGTGAAACGTTATACTTTGCGGCGATTGCATTAGCGTCAGGGTCTCTGAGTCTGTATGAATGGGATAATGGAGCAAATGCCACAACAGCAATGTCCTTACTCTTACAGAAATCACAGAGTTCTTGTCTCATACACCAAGGAGACACTTCGATTTCGTTAACGGCAGGTTTAATTGTCAATCCAGGCCACGACAATAATTCCTTGATATGTTGAATACCGTAGTTCGAAACACCGATGGATTTGACAATTCCCTGATCAACAGCCTCTTGCATGGCCCTCCATGTCTCTAATCTCTTCACGGGACCCTCACATGGAGAATGGATCAATAATAGGTCGATGTACTCTAATCCGTCGATTTTTTTCAGACATTCTTGAATAGCGGCCTTAGCATTATCGTAACCATGTTCATGATGCCATAGCTTGGTGATGTAGTACACATCCTTTCTTTTATGATGAATAGGGTCCGCTTTGAGCCATTGGATGATACCCTGGCCCACCTCGTATTCATTTCCATACATTGACGCTGTATCGAGCATCGTGTACCCCTTGTTCAATGCCTCGTGGACAATGTTTGATGTATTACTGAGAACTTCCCATGTTCCTAAACCCATGAAGGGAATTGATGTTCCATTGTTTAACTTGACTGCTTGACCCAATGACATTTTTTGTTGTACTATGAATATGAATTCAATTGGAGTGTGTTTTCTATTTTAAAAGAATGAATCAATCAATCAATCAATCATTCAGTGATAGATATATATATTTAATTAACACCTCCTCTTAAATCTTTAATCATCGTTTTAGGCACGTATTGCCGAATTTAAAAAAAAAAGAAATTTTTTTGCCGCTATTTATTACTCCATTTGTCAGTTAGATTACACAGACGATTACTGTTATCTTATAGATATATATACAATCAATATATATATATACAATCAATGTATATATAGAGATATAAATGCTGTATTCTAGTCTTCTAGTTTTGTATAATTTCAATTTAAAATAAACCAGAATTGAAATGTGTGTATGTATATATGTATTAATGACATTTGAATGGGCGGGAGATAAGCCGTTTTAGGAAAGTCTATTCCAGTCAATGTAGGTAACCCTCGTAAACTGTATCCTATCCATCCATATAATAATCACAGATCTAAAACAACGAAAAACCGTTTTGTTACTTCATAATCTTTGTCTTCTTCCTCTTCACCTTCTTCTTTATATTCATATTCTTATTATTTTCACGTACGGTGGTAAGGAATATAGTTACAGAGATCATCGATTACACTAACAAAAACTTTTTTTAATCATCAACAGAATTAGTATTCAGCATAAACCATACACTTCTCCAAACACACAAACCATCAAATATCCAATTGATTAAAGATATATATATATATAGAAATATAATTAGAAAAAAAGGGGTGTTTTTAAACGAAGGAAATTGTGTGTCCTTTTAAAAGTTTTATATATATATACACGGAACTTTGTTTTGATATATATTCTTATCTCTATTATTCCAAGGAGATTAAATTAAATATTTTTTTCTTATCTAAAAAAAAAATTTAAACAGAAGAAAAACAATAAGAAATCAATCAATCATTCTTTAGAAAGCAAAAGGAAACCTACGATTGTTTTAATCTATTCTTAAAAACCATCAGTTTGTTTATTTGTTATTGCTTGTCTGTAAGATATAGGTTAGAAGTTATCAATTGGTGAAAAAGGATAAATATTCAAGTCAAATCCATTCTCCCCCTCCCTCCTTTCCTCTCTCTCAGCGATGACGCCATCACCAGAAGGACTTGATTCACCAGATTCCCGATCCTCGAAACTGTTAAAATCTCCTGTGATTCTACTGAAATCACCAATCATACATAATAAACCATTCCATCAACACTTGTTGAGTAAAACCCTAAGTCATCCACACTCCAGAATCAGCCCGCTGTTATCAGGTTCAGGCTATTCACCTACTAGCAAACATGTCTTTGTTACGGATCAAACTAGAACAAAGTCTACCGGATTTCTGAGGAACCCCTTGCTTGAAAACACATCATCACAGATGTATCATGATGATGATGATTTACCAGATGAGGCTATTGTTGAAGAAGTTGTCGATATTATAAAGTCTGAGGAAAGAAGGAGATACTTAACTGGGTTTGTTTATCTGTTTCTTGTAGTTGCTACTTGGGTCATTGCAGTGCAATTGACTAATAACATCATAAAGGATGGCGAATATGACCATCCCTTATTCTGTGCTTACATAAATGGATCATTTTTCATGATTTTTGGAATAGGTAAACTGATGAGATCTGTGAAATCCGGATTTTGTAAATTGTTCCATTTAAACAATGATGAAGAGATTCAATTACATGACAAGTCCCACTCATATGGATCCACTGATTCGATAAACTCTTCCTATTCTCAGAGAAGTGTCTCCGGAACTGACACTGGTGGTGGTGATGTTGTTGTTGATCACCAATCATTGGGTTCAGATCTAGACTCTGATGATTTGGATGAAACAGCATTGGATACACCTGATGTTCATCTGACTTACACTCAGATGTTTTACGTTGCCCTAGTGGCAGTTGTGTTCTACTTTGGAACTGGTGCCTTTGCTACATCTGCATTGCAATTCACTAGTGCGTCAAATCAAACCATTTTCGCTACAACATCATCTGTGTTCACTTTGATCGTGGGAGCCCTTTGTGGAGTTGAGAAGATAACTCTGCCTAAAATCATCTCAATTATAATCAGTATCAGTGGTATTCTATTAATCACATTAGCCCATGGTGAAGATCATTCCGCATTGATCATAATCGTTCAAGGTATCAATAGAAGTACTATTGGAGATTTAATGGCACTTGTAGGTGCCGCATCTTATTCATGTTACTTGGTCTGGCTTAGAATCAAGCTGGGTGCTGAAACAAATGATGATAATGATAGCATTGTGTTCTTTTTGGTTGGATTCAACACATTGGTGTTCATTTTCCCCGTGTTAGTCATCGTTCACCTTATCGGAATTGAACCACTATCACTACCTGACTCTAATGCGATTTTACTGATTATATTGATGAGTGGTCTTTTGAATGCAATTTCAGATTATTGTGCTTCAATAGCATCATTGTTAACATCTCCACTAATCACATCTCTATCTTTATCCACCGCTATTCCGGTGAGTATGATTTGTGACTCTATATTCTATAAGGATATTAACACTTCAGTGTGGTATTATCTCGGTATAATTCTTATCTTTTCATCCTTTATATTTACAGCCATGGAGGATGAAGAAAAAGTCGTTGAAACTGCAGTTAAGGATGCCATTGATGAGGCTATTTACCATGATGAGTTGCTATCACCAATTCTATCTCCGTACTTAGGAAGCACGTCTTCTACAAATAAACACATTAAGAATACCGAGGATATCCCTGGTTTAAGTATCGATGAATCCGTTGAAACTAATGTTCAACCCACAACTTCGGTCTCATCTGGTCCATCGCAGGTTGTCATTGCTGGTGGTAAAAATCATAAATACTTTATCAGAGAAGTCGGACCTCACCAGCAGCATCATCATCACCACCATCACCATCCCCATCATCATGACGAGGTGGAAAATCATAGTCAAGACCAAAGGCAACAACATCCTAATGACATTGTTTAGTGGCTATTATAGTAACTGAATTTATCAGTAATATTTATTACATCATCTTTTTTGGGTTGAACTTCTTATATATATATATATATATATCGTTTTCTTTTTTACTTCATTCTGTCTTACTTGCTTTATCCATCCATTATGGTTGAATTTCTAGGGGTTTTTTTGCATATTTTGTTATTACTTTCCATATTTTAATGAACATATAATCTCAAGTAGTAATAGAAACGGAAGAGTTACTTGTATTTACAAATAAATTCTGTGTGATTAATATATATATACATTTTAATAATTTATAAAACAAATTTTATTAAAAAGGAACGGTACATGAACAAAATAAAAACACTAAAAATGCAAGTAAAGTAAATAAAAATAAATAATAAAAAGAGGATAAACTGTTACTAGAAAAACAAGTTTTTTTTATATATAAAGTGGAAAAGGCAAGAAGAAAAGGGAAAGGTAAATTAAATCACCATAATTTAATAACACCGTTCCAATTTGATTCCTTTCTTCTATTCCAGTAGCCCAAATCTCCATCGATGAATTCCCAATCAAAGTCACCATCACCAACTTTTTTAAAGAAGGATGGAGTGTGAACGGTTGGGTTACCATTGGCATCCTTTCTTCTTTCTCTTTGGTCCTGTTCTAACTTCAGTTTCATGGCGTCGGCAGGATCAACCTCACCATTCTCATACATTCTTTGATCAGGTCTACGTCTTGAATCGGTTGGGGAACAGTCCTTGTCCAAGTCAGTGATGTCATTCAAACTAGCTGCAAATTGCGTGAAACCATACTTCTTTTCGTTGTGAGGAACTAGTTTACCAACATGCCAGATAACTTCATTGGTATCTGTGAACTTTAATGATTCTGTCCATTTACCGGAGACGCCCTTTGATAGCTTTTGACCCTTATCGTTATATGCTGTGATGCGGACATTTTCACATCTTCCAGGACCAGAAAATGTTCCACTCTTACCAGGAATGAAATCAACAGTAGCCCTGTAACCATTACTACATTTCACAATAACAGAAGAACCGGGTTCTGAGTATTTTTCACCACCAAACCCAATAATATTCTTAACAATTGTCGTTGGTTGATCCCATTCGTAAACCTCACCGTTGATGTATTGTAATCTCAATCTTCCCTGTAAGGAAATTTCAATAGATTTACCATAGAATTTGTTCTGTGGTGACAGATTATGGTCGGCAACCCATTTTTCAGATTCGGCCCTAGCAGCAAAGATAACTGGTCTATGGACAACTTTCTCGGTGATCACTCTTATACCCAATTCTGGACGAACCAATTCATAGGTTTCACCTAATAATGGGTTAAAGGGCTTACGATTACATCTGACCTTAACACGGTATGCCGACATGTTACTGGCAGCAAATGCAGCAATCTTCAATATTCTCTCACCATTTTCTAAATTAGCATCAAATGCCTCGTTGATCAAATTAGCATATTCAAATGCCTCGGAATACTTTTGTAAGAATGATAATGGTTCATTAGAAGCAACAGGCATAGGAATACTGGACATATCCTTACCAATTGCCTTTCTCAAAATAGCCACTAAGGAAGGTGGCTCAACTACACTTGGCTTGATATCCGTACGGTAATGGACTGGTCCCTTCCAAGGTAAGGGATACAAATCGAGATTTGGTGCTTGGGTAGCCGTGGAAATGGCAGACTTCAAATCAGCAAGGTCATCATCAAAATCAGATTCTTCATCACTTGAATTGGCAGATATAACAGTGGTATCCAGTTTCTTTTCAAATAATTGAGCACCTCTATGGTCATACAGAGTGTGACGCAGATTTTCCATCTTTTGGGAGTCAGCAGTGTATGTGATATTATCTGCAGTGATACCATCATTTTCATCATTACCCGCAGAAGGAACATGTTCCTCATCGTCATCTTCATTCTCTAGTAGAATGACACCTTGTTGAGTTTCTTCTATAAATTCACTAGCATCGAAAAATTCCTGAGACAGCGTAGTTGCAGTAGTGTTTGTTCTAACCAAATCTCTTCTTGAAGATGATCTAGCAGAAGCAACACTGATGGCTCTGTCAGTACCATTTCTCAACAGCTGATATTGAAATTCTAGTTCCTTGACTTGTTCCATTAATTCCTCTAATATGGAAAGAGTAGATGTTTGGCCCTGGTTTGCAGTAGCAGCGTGTAAATCAACAGTTGAATTATCAGTACTAGGAAGCTCTAATTTTCTCTCGTTTAGGTCTGCTGTATCAGGTTGATTTGCCGGCAGAGGTGGAGAATGGCCATCTTTTGATTTGTTTTTATTCTTTTTCCAAAACAGCGACGATTTTCTTTCCAGATTCTGTGATTTCTTGCTGGAGACACCTTTAGATGAGTTAGAAATACCAGATGGCTGTAACTGTTGTTGTTGTTGTTGCTGTTGCTTGTATGACTCGATTGCACTGTTACTCAATTCATGTAGACGACTAATTTGATCTTCCACAGCTTCAAATTTGGCCCTTGACTTGGAGAATCTACCTCTTGAATCATCCTCTAAGAGAGTAGGATGCTTAGGTAATGGAGAACTTTCACTAACTAAAGGCACAGGAACATCAACGTCAATGTCATCTGATTCATCTTGTGGGGCGGCAACGTCACCAATTGTAGGGGTTTCATAATAACCAGCAGATTCCATTTTATTATTCTTTTTAATAAAATTAAAAGCCTGAATCCAAGTTTCAAAGTCTTCAGAACATAACGCCTTTAAAACCCATTGTTCCATACCAGAATCCAGGTAAAACATAAATTGTTTAGGATCAGCAGAGATGATAGCTTGTCTGATTGGCATGTTACCACGAATGTTGTTAGTTTTGTCGTTCAAGAAATAATCCAAGGCAGCATATTTGACATTCAAGACAAAGAAACGTTTAGAGAAGTTCTTAGCACCAGACTTTCTTCTTTTCTTCTTAAGCAAGAACCCTTGTAAATACTGACCGCCTTTAACTCTAATGATGTTTGCAGTTTTAGGTTGTTCAGATTCTTCAGGTAAATGGAATTTCACATGCGATTTTGCTTGGTTGTTGATGTTCTTGATAGCGTTTGCTTGTTCCTTTTTCAAGCCAGCTATATCTTCATGAATTGTGTGTAAGAGAGTATTGTTGTTATCAGTATGAGCAATCTCACTCACGGTTGTTGTCCCAGATAGCTTGGAAGACTTTCCAGTTTTGGTTGGATCTAGTTCTTCAACTTCTTGGTTAAACATAATTGTTTTAGCCTTGTGTTTACTAAAGGTGTTATCAAACACAAATGCATACAATCCCTCCACTTTCACGAGGAATTCACCGTTAACTAGAACATCACCCTCACACTTACCAATCCATTGTTCCCTAACCAAGTATTTATCCATTTTCTCCTCGAGAGAGGAGGAATCAAATGCATTGCTGGAATTGGAGGATTTGCTATCAGATCTTTTTCTAGAGAGTGATGAACTGGTGGAAGAACTAGGAACTGACACTGGAGGCAATTGAGTGCTACTAATGCTAGAAGTGCTCAACCTCGTATCAGAAGAGGAAGGGATGTTGTTATTGGTGTTGCTAGTAGTGTTGCTGGTGTTGGTGTTGAAATTGGAATTGGAATTGGCATTGGTGTTGGAATTGGCGGTATTGTTGCCGTTGCTGTTGTTATTGTTCGAGGAGGAATTCAATGATTCTGATGACAGTTTGGCAGATTGTTGTTTATAAACACCAAACAATTTCTGTGGGACCTGGTTAACTTCATCTAAAGAGTAATCTCTCTCTAATGTGGATGCAAGAGATTGTGGGTTGGAATTTGGAGGCGGCACAACAGAAGTGGATTTCAAAACAGGAGATCCGTTCTCAGAACTTGGGGCAAGCACTGGTGTGTTATGACCCTGACTGGTTTGTAATGCTGATAATGATGCTTGATCGTATTTGTTGTATCTGTAAATACCCAAGTTGATGGATCTTTTAAGTGGTTTCATTTCCCATTTAATACTGGACCCAGCAGGTGCATTCACCCATCTAATCGTGAATGATTTTGCCCTAACTTCTAAGTTCTCCATTTTATGAAGTATGTTTGACTGAAAAAAGTACTATTCAATTCCAAAATGTATATGAAGATCTGAAGATGCAATATTATGTGATATGAATTCAAGCTTAATTAAACGAGGCAATGACACACATATACACCACAACAGGGGGGGGGGGTTTAGTATTGAAATGTTTATCTATAATTTAATAATAAATAATAAAATTAATGTGAGAGGAAAGGATTGGGTGCCTGAGAGATTGTTTATTTAATTGATATATATATATTGGATATATTAGATATTATTAGATGAATCAATTGATAACATTTATATATATATATATAACAATTCTATATACTTACTTACGTTTAATACTACTTATAATTAGGTGTGTATAAATAGCAATATATATACGAGAGAGAGAGAGAGAGACCAAAACAAGGTCGTGTGTGGCTCATTCCATTTTGGGTTTCTCATCTCCAGTACTTATCTGCTGCTCCTGCTGGTGTTGGTGTTGGTCATTGATCAATTCCCCTGTTATGTACACATTCCATAAGAAGAATACAACACTGGATGTCCAGATACCATATGTGAATATATGTTGTTCTGCGAGAAACTCTAATCTATATCCATACGAGAGCCATATTGCCTGGGTGACAACCCAGCCTAATAGTAACACAACCCCCTTCACTGGGGTGATCTTGGAAGTGGCTAGATAACTTGGCAGTAGACACAGAAACCATATGAAATATTGAGATGTGATCACCTTGTTGAATGTTATGAATGTGAATGTCTGTATGAATAAACACGAAAGTAAACGCTGTTTGCTAGATTGGTCCCATTGTTTCTTGTTGTTGTTGTTCTTTAAAACAGGCGCAGGGAGTAAACTCAATGGAATCAACACAACACTCAACAGTATCTGTGGAATAAATGCAAGTTGCTCCACTTTCAAATCATAAGTCTGCAAGAACTTCAACGATGATTGCTTTGTGAAAGATGTAAAATACAATGACACATTGTAAATGGAAAAGTTATGGCGATGATCTAATCTGATGAAATGGTAGAAATACGCCTCGTTTAGAAACTCTTCACCGTACACTGCGTACATTAAATAGGTCAATGAACCCACAGATGCTCCAATGGCAAGTAAAAACTTGAATCTGCTGAAAGTCAATGGGTATTTATACCAAACTTTATCGGAATCAATCACTAGCAATAACGATGGAACGTAGATGAATGGGTATATCTTCAAATGAACAGCCAAACCGACAAACAATCCACTCAACAAAACATAATCATTCACCAATAAGTACACAAACACTAGCACAACACTAGTTATTAAACTCTCTGAGGATCCTCTGGTACTGATTGTGATAACAACTGGATTCCAAAACCAAATCAAACTCAGATTTCTATTATGCTTGAACTTGATCAGCAGCTTCAGAATCAAGTACCCGGTGATCAAATCACACGCAACAAATATCAATTTCCCAAATTCAAACCAGAATTCATGCCCAAGTCCTAACACCACTGGGGACCCCTTTGAACTAAAGTTGGTTGGATACAGAATCCAACTCAACAATGGGGTGTATCTATACGTGTCTCTCAAATAAGGTGATTTCCCTTGAAATACAAACCGAGCAGCATCCGTAAACACAAAGTAATCTATGTCTGTGTATGGTAAGTCCATGTACTTATCCTGATACAATCCATATACCAAGAATACCACTCGAAGGATGAATGATGAAGCTAGAATGATTGGTGTTGACAGTATAGGTATCTTTGGTATCCCAGATAGTAGTTTCGATGAGGTTTCTTCAACAGCAGGTTGTTGTTGTTTTTTGACCTGTGTATCGGTTTTTTCCTTTTCTGACATTTTTCTAAACTTGTCTTTGATCTAAAGATATATGTATATACCCTTTCGAGGGGGGGTAGGTACAGACTCTGATGCGTTTATAGATGTAGTTATGTTAGATGTACATCTCCACTAGGAAAAGTAAAGCCTTCGCTTAACTATGGGTGGATTTAAAATATATGGAGATGGAAAAAAATAATAAAATGCCATATTTACATTACCATACAGTTGGTTCTACATCTAAGGATTAACAAATAGGTAGAAATTATGAGTTATATTTTCAAATTATATATAAAAAGAATTGTACATAATATGATAAAACAGGGGGGGAAGAGTTGTATTTTGTTTGTTGTTGTATATAGAAAGCGGTGATGCAAAAGAGTAGAAATAATATACAAGATTATAATCTTCTACCTCTTCTACCACCCTTCTTTCTGGTGGAATCAGATGGAATTGGAGTAACATCTTCAATTCTACCGATCTTTAAACCAGATCTGGCTAAAGCTCTTAAAGCGGATTGACCACCTGGACCTGGGGTCTTGGATCTAGTACCACCAGTAGCTCTTAACTTAATGTGGACAGCGGTAATACCAACTTCTCTACACTTGATGGCAACATCTTGGGCAGCCAACATAGCAGCGTATGGAGATGATTCATCTCTATCAGCCTTAACCTTGGCACCACCAGTACCCTTGCAGATGGTTTCTCTACCAGATAAATCGGTAACATGAACGAAGGTATCGTTGGATGAAGCGAAAATGTGAGCAACACCAAAGACTTCAGAGGAGCCCTTACCTTGTGGACCTAAAGTAACGTTTTCTATAATAATAATGATTGTTTGGTGGGAATATAATGTTAGTACTTCAAAGTTTTTTTTTGTTTTGATTGAATAATATAATTCAACATAAATGATAGTATCTTCAGGAACTTTCTTATGAATTTTACAGAAAAAGTGAAAAGTGGAGAATGTGAGTAGTAGTAGTAGTATCATCATTGTTAAACAAAATCATGATTTCATTGACTTTCAGTTTACTCTTGATTGTGTATATTCAACTGAAGCTATGTCTTATGGTAATTCGATTTCACAACTATTTCAAGCTCATGTTATGTCAAACCCATATACAGATATATTGTTCTTTACAAAGTTTGTAATAATCACATGTGTATGTGTGTATTTCCTCTCTCTGTTGTTTTGGTTCCATATCAGAACTTGAATTAGTGCCATTTTCTTTCAACCAAGTTTGGGTTGTGTTGTATTGGGTCACATTCATGTGTTTTATGTTTCATATTCAATTATACATTCGTCATTTCCACTGAGTTTTTGATGTATCTCACAACCAAGTTAGTCCTCTTCATTGTAATATTATCATCGTCATTATCATTGGTATATTGTAGTTGTGATAATCCATATTGAATCTTGTCATGGTCAATCCACTTTTTTTTTTCCATGAAATGTTGTTTCAACTCTTCAACAGTAGTATTCAATTAAAAAGTTCTTGATACCAGTTTAATATTCTCATTTATGATGAATGTTCATGTTAATGATCACATACCAGTAGCCATTATGTATAGTTAATGAAAATGCAATCTGTTGTTATAGTATTAAGTTAAAAGGATTGAATATTACTTTGATCAAGATTTTTGTATATAACTAACTGGATTTTTTTTTTTACTCTCCTTTAATTTTCACCAGCGAATAGTCAGTCCCACCACACCCATAGTGAGTGAGTACATTTACTTAGTGTCTGTCTGTCTGCTGGCTATGCCTGGCTGGCTGTCTTTGCACGCTCACTCTTCCTTACTTACTTAGCGCGGGTGCGGGTGCGGGCGCGAGCCAGTTTACGTAAGCATTCGCTTAGTGATTTATCTATTGGTGTTAGGGTGACAAACCACAGTCACAAAATATTTCAGCTGTCACAAAATCTCTACACCAGAAAATGTACTATATATATATACGCAATAATATGGATTTTAGAGGTGATGGTGATTGATTAGATTAATATGCTATATAGAGGTACAAAATAGTAGGGAGAGGTATATATAAATACTTAGTACACGAAACCTAAGATCTTACCGGAAACGTGCTTTCTCTTAGCTTCTTCGTGGTCCATAATACCAGAGGAGGTGGTTAAGATAACGTAACCAAATTGTCTAGCTGGTAATAAGTTATCAGTCCATCTTTCAATGTCATTGATCTTAACATTGAATCTTGGTTGGATGACACCACACTTGTTTAATCTACCGTTCAATTGGACAACAATCTTACCGGATCTGTGGTCATCGATGTATTCAAATTCACCAATGTAACCGTGCTTTTGAATAACGGTTAAAAACTTGATGATAACCTTAGAAGAAGGTCTGATTAAGACTTGTCTCTTACCAGTCTTTTCGGCGTTATTGATAGCATTCAAAGCGTCAGCTAAAACAGAAGTTCTGGTCATTTTTGTAGGTTAACTTATTGGTTTGCTTGTTTGTTTGTGTTGTTGTGTTGTTATCACAGTAAGTGTGGTTAGTAATTTTAGGTCTAGGTTTTGTATATTTATTTTGGTTCGGAGGTACAATGTTTTTTTTTCCATGTTGTAGCACTGCCTAGTAAATGAAACAAAAAAATAGAGGTCTATCGACGAGGAAACGAAAACTCCGTCCTCTCCAGTAAAAAAAACTACTGAGCGGTGTGAGGAGTCTTAACAAATAATTAACGAAAACGAGCTAAATTTTTCAAGCGTGACTGCGAAAAGTTTTTCTTCCTAGGCTCTGCCAATATGAGAGCACGGGTAGGACCAAGTCCTCCTGCCCTACAGTGAGTCCCCCCTCCCCCCCCCTTACTAACTACTACAGCCAACCTTCTGAGTAAAAAAAAATTGTTAGAGAAATATAATAACTATTTAACATTATACAACACTAACGTCTGTTTTTGAATATTACTTTTAAATAGATCCAAAGCATTATCTAATTTATACATATATCAAGATGCCAGTATGTACTACAGCTAGATACAAGATATCATTTAAGCAAAAAGATGCAAGTTGGAGAGTACACGAGAGAACTGTTGATCAACTGAAACCCCCCAAAAAAAAAGAGAACACAACCTAGCCACTGTTACACCATCTGGATTTTGAATCACACAGAACAAGACATTCTATAAAGGAGATATATACAGATATAACGATACCTCTTCCATTTGAACTGCAATTGTATAAGTGTCTCATGTGTCAAATATGGTGAATAAACAAGACATATCCGCATACAATAAGATTGTGTATAAACTCAAGTCCTGGATTGAAGTACAAGAATAGCATCTACAGACAAGTGAATACAATATTCATCTAGGCAAGATTAAAGACAATCACAGCAAGACATTAAATGAATGCATACGGATTTACAAACACTAGTACAACATATACAAATAGGGTCTGATTTATCTCATTATAATTGCCCTCCCTCCTCTTCCACCTTTGAAAGTGAAGCAATTCAAATAAACTACTCTCTAATTACTTTCCATGTATCATTTGTATTAAATTCAAATCATAAGAACCGTAAATACTAACTATTTCATTAAACATTTTCCTATCTGTGTTTATAATATTAATATAGTCTCAAAAGTCATTCAAGACCAAGCAAAAGTTAGCTAAGGCTCAAAACCAAAACAGACCATTGCCACAATGGATCAGATTAAGAACTAACAACAAGATCAGATACAATGCTAAGAGAAGACACTGGAAGAGAACCAAGTTAGGTATCTAAATGTGGGAGAAAACAGCCGTTTTGTTTCAATCATTATTTTTTTATTCATTATTACTGCTTGAAAAGTGAGAAATGATAGAGAGAGAGAAGAGACCAACTCTTTCCCCCTCTCTATGTATATCCTCCATCCAATAGTATATTATAATATAACTTTGACACTTTACACAATGTTCTACACGATTTACTCATTTAACTTTCTACTTGAAAACTTTCTATATTAGTTAACTTCTTTTTTATATCTCTAATTTAAAACTGTTTTAGTTATTATAAAAGAGAAAACACACAAGGGTTATTAATTAATTCGCATCAATATAGTAATTATACCCCCCTTCTTTCCTTGTATTGATGATTCATGTATTTGAATGTTTATTTAATTCACCAGTAGGGTTGCATACATAAATATATAGTAAGTAAACCCTGTTAAAATTTTGACCAGCGCAATTTGTGTGATACACGACACTTTTAGGTTGTAAAAAAATTGTATATATTACTATATATATACCATTACACTTGTTCTAATCCTTCTCCCCTTTTTTTCTTCTTATTCTTTTCCTTTTCTCTTCAGAATATCACCAATAATGAATAGTTGATATATGTTGTAACTAAACATATATCTATTTGAAAGATATTTCTCCCTTCCCGGTTTTACCTTTACTTATTTTCTACGGTATCAAATGGTTTGAAATGACAGAAACATGTTCATGTTTGTATAAACTCCGCTGGTCTCTGAATTGATTAAAGAAAACTGAAACAGATAATACAACTAGAAACAAAGGATAATAAATAAAATAGTGCCAATTAGTTAATTGGTTTATTTTACTAACATCTTTCTGTTTTTGTGTGTTTCTGTTTTTTCTATATCTTTCTTCTTTCACAACCATTGTGTGTTTTGATTCCAGTCTATGACATATATACATATACATATATATAATTGTCTTTTCGTTAGGGGAACTTAGTAATGATGAAGATTATTCCATACCGCATAAGTCAAGCTAGATAGTATATGACTTAAAAATATGATTATAATTTTTGGGTCTTCTTTCGACTGAACTATTTTTCCCAAAAGACGATTGAGTTATATGTATATATATATAATTCATTGGATAACTGTTATTGTTTTTTGTTTCTAAGGTTAGAAACCATATCATTTGATTTACTTTTTACCATGGTAAATAAGCCAAGGGAAGGGGGGGTGGGGGTAGATTAAACTAATCGATTATGAGATTCACACAGTAAATAATAGGATCTGGTATTGTGAAAATTATAAAAACCAAAGAGATGGAAGAGGGAGTAGTTAGAAAGGAAGTAAAAGAAGATAAAATAAAAGAACTAAAAGAGGTAAACTGATAGCTAGGACTAAAAGGGGATTGATAAACAAGATCCATCTAGAGAGAGATGACAAAAAAAGGGGGAGATGACTTAGAGAAGATAAATATTACTGTTAAAAAAAACCTGAATAATATGATGCTGAAATAAATTAAAATAAGGAAAGAAAAATAGATAAAACTTGTTTTACACTATCCGAAATTCATTATATGGTCTTTTTTTTTAGTTGTTGTTGATTGTCAGAGGTATTCAATATGAAATGTTTCAAGTTTGCAACAGAGGAGTATTGATTCCATGATTCTTTTTTGGTCTTGTTGTATCGTTATTTTTGTCCTCTGCAATTCGCCCTTATATTTTTTTTCCACTAGAAAAAAGAAGCAATATATATATATATATTCTAAAAAGGAATAACAATTGTTGTTGTTGTTGATTTAAACTTGTTCTTCGAAAACAGTTTCAATTGGCTTCTCCATAAAGGAAGCATGAGCAAAGACGGTAACGACGGAGGAACCAATTAACCACATCATGGTGGAGATTGGGGATGCAATGAAACCCAATGGTAATGAGATACATAGTAAACCTGTGTATAGTTGTGAGGTGGTCAATGTACCAAATGGCATGGCCAAGTCTTCACCATTTAATTTAGAGATACCGTAAACACCACCACCGGAGAACAACAACACAAACAACAATAACCAGTTGGTCAACAAGGCGTACACGGAGAGTAACATAACTATTCCGATATAATTAGCTTGGAAGTAACCCAAGTTGTAGGTGACTCTTTGTTGGATTTCACCGACATTGTGTGGTTTGGACAATCTTCTAACATCAAAGAACTCCTGTGGTGTTCTCATGTTGGAAAATCTGCCTTGTAATGATGAATATGAGTTCTTCAGTAATTCGATTAATTAATATGTTAGTATACTTGAGATCCCCAAATGGAATGAAAAAGAAGAGAAGGAAGGAGGTGTGATGGTGATGGTAAAAATACATACTCTAATGTTCTCCAAGCTCAATGTTTCAGATAAATTTGACTGTGTTGAAGTAAATAAACAACGAAATCATCACATGTCTGTTAGTATATAAAAGAGGTTCATGGTAGTGTGTGTATGTGATTGTATTTTCTACAGTCATTTTTGTCTTGCTTTTTTCTTCATATCACTTGATGATATTAAGATCAAGTATATGTGTAATGATCAAATAAGCAAAACAAACAAAAAATTATTAATAATAAAAAAACTAGGAACGTACTTGAACACCTTGGAAAGTGGCTAGGATATTGGCGTTTGACATGATTTGGATATGGATTTGTATTTAAATTTGAAGGATATATATGCACAATGATAATCAAGGATGAACAGTAAAGAAGTAAAAGAAAAATAAGAACTAAAAATTGGATTTGATAATGGGTTTAGTAGTAGTAGTAGTAGGTGTATCTTGACTAAAAAAAACAAATAGATATAGGTAAATAAATAGTTTTTAACAGATAAGACATGAATTCCATGTTAACTTCAAAAAGAGAGAAAAAAAAAAGATAAAAAAGAAAAAAACACGTCTTCCCAAAAATAGGCTGGGCCTGGCCTGGGGAGGGATGAGGCTGACACGCTCTTGCCTGGCCTAGACATCCAGACAGCCAGGCGCATGCACTCTGTCTCTCTATCTCTCCATCTCTCCATCTCTCGCGTGGTACGTGGTGCGTGGTACGTGGTGGGCGATCTTGGCAGGTAAGGCGGGTTTTGTGGCTAAAGGTACTACGGTACTATATATTACAACTACGATTGGGATAGGTCTGCGTATATATATATATAGATGATAGAATTGCATGTATGTGTTTCTGAATATTTAAAAAAATTATTACTACAAAAAACAACAATAAACTAAAAACACAAGTCAAGAAAAACGTAAAAGCTAAAAAAGTAAAACCAGTTAACAAATATTATAAAAAAAAAAGCAAGAAACGGAGAAAGGAGGAAGGGAGAAGGATGATGAAAAAGGTATAATTATAATAATAAAAAGGGAGGGGAGTGTGTGTATATATGTAGTCCAGTATAGCAATGGAGAGAACGGACAAGCGATATCATGCTAGTTTCTCCATCTCACCAGTCTTAATATGGATGATTTCATGATCACTGGAACATGACTCTTCAAGGCCTTCCAAGACAGCCAATTCGCTTTGATATGGTTTCATTCCAAGCTTGTCTAGATCCTTCTCTTCAAACACATCGAAATAATCGTATTCATCCTGTTCACCAGCACCTTTAACTGGGAACACCAAAGATATTAGATAGTATAGAATCAATGGACAGAAGAAGGAAAACACCGTACTGTTCTGGAAATAATGAATTAAACCGAGCGGCACAGCAGTGATACTAGTATTCACAGTGGCAGCTAAACCTGGTAAACCTGGCACCACAGCAGCAAAGAAACACAAGTATGATCTCCAGTTGAATCCAAAGTCAAAGTAAAAGTCCTTATGCTTGTCCAACGAGAACAAGTGTGACACTCTGATTCTTTGCTTTCTGACAAGGTAAAAGTCAGACACAATGATACCCATGATTGGGGACATAACGACACCGAAAGAGGCCATAGTATTGTTGAATGCAGAAGCAGTGTTGTAGAAATTCCATGGTTGACAAGCCCATGACACTAAGGCTGTGATCACAGCACCTCTGAAGATATTAATGTATCTAGGACAAATACCAGCCAAGTCCATACCACCAGCAAACCCATTAGCCAAGACATTGAATGTCAACTGGGATGATGAGAACGCCAATCCACAGAAGAAAGCAGCGCATCTTCTCTTTGAAGAGTAGTTATCGGATAACCATTGAAGACACACATCGGTTGGCAACCACATGGCAGTACCGTAGTTCATCTCAGTGTTTGAAGCAGTAACCATACCCATAATTGGCACTAAAGTACCAGTAAGGAAAATGGATGTGATGATACCCCAGTGCATACCTCTGGTACTTTTAGCAAAACGGGAGTAATCACTCATATTCGTACAGTTCGGAGACACAGCACCATAGAACACAGTAATTGCCTGTAACCAAGCCCATCCAATCTCTGATTGTTTCACCGAGACAGATTCATACCACATATCACCTGGACCACCTGTCAACACATAACACTTATGTAATTCGTAACCAAAAACACCAAGCATGGCAACTAATGTAATGAAACAAGAACCATTCACTAATGGACCCATCTTCTCCGGTCTGATATAGAAGAAAAAGAATTCAACAACATTAAATAGGAAAAAGGCAATGAAATCTCTTTTAGTCATGTTTAGTGAGCCTGGGAAAGTATTGTGCATGTTCATGTAATCCTCACTCCATGAAGATAACATGACAACAATACCTAACCCACCTAACCAAGATTGAGAAGCATAATCTAAAATGAAAAAGGGGGGGATGGAAGGATAATTATGTTAGTAAAATAAGAAAATATTGTGTGAAATCAATAGTTGATAAAAAAAAGGAGGAGATAATATAATACATACAGACAATGGACAATAGAATTCTAATGATGATACCCAAGTAAGATCCTATAACACCAAAGATCATTCTTTGACAAACAGTATAACCAATCTTATATTTAGCACCTGGGGTAGAGTTCAAACAAGTATATAGCACAATCAATAAGTTACCTAAAGTAACAGCACCCATAGTATGTTGGATGTTTAAACCCAAAGATAAAAGGGAAGAACCAATAGAGTAAGTGAAGATGGAAACGTTAGGAACAGACCAGTAACCGAAATATGACCAGAACCCCCACAATCTTCTAGAAGGTGGCATAGGTTCAAGATCAGGATTCTTCAACACTGATAAGGTTTTATTGTGGTGGGGAACCTCCAACCATCTTAATCTGTCAATCCACTTTGACTTAGTTTCGTCTTTCATAGCGATCGTACCTGCTTGTATATCTATTGAGTATTCAGTACTGGATCCAGTTTCCTTTTCAGATGGATTCGAATTGAAATACTTCATTTTCTTTTTTTTTTTTAAGAGTCTTCTTTTTATATGGGTATTTCAAGTTGATATTTTTCACTTTGGAATAAAAAGTTGGAACTGGATATCTTTATATAATTATTAATAGCATGTCTCAAATGAAAAAGAAAAGGAGAAGTAAAAAGGACTAAGGTTTGTTGGTGGACTTTATTTATCTATCTATCTATCTATCTATCAAAATATGAAATTATATACCGAACAAAATATAATAAAAATAAAGCTAGACTCAAATGATTAGAGAGAGAAGAAGTCTTATCAAGTTTATCAAAAGTTGTGTGATTAAATTATCAGACAGTAGATCGGGAGAGGGATGTACAGTAGAGTACCATAGAAACAGAATAGGAATAAGCAGACAATGATAAAGTAAATCTAATAAGAAAAAATGTATATGTATGTGGAATAGGGTGGAAACCATGTGTGATTGATTACTTTGGGGAAAAAAAATATGTTTATCAAAAATATAACACGCAAAAATATTAAGAAAACCACTAAGAAAAAAATTTCTAATCTATATCAGTAGATAGAAAACTAAGGCATAAACTTGGGGAATGACAAGCTTTTTTTTTTCCGTTCCCACAAATGCACTGCAAATTAATGCACTCTTACCTTATCCTGCCACTTCATCATCACCCTGTAAACAAGGGTACCTATTGAAAGAAGTAAAACCTACGTTTTCTTACCGTTTGTCGAATAAGAATTCGGGATTAGAAATTTTTATGATAGTGCATGAAAGAATTGCGCGGGAAAAAAGAACAATTATGCATATTATTTTTTCTTATCTTTAAGACGATGGGAAGAATTAAATGAATGAATGAAAGACGATGGGAAAAAAAATAATAATAAAGAGAATATAACCGGTTTTTAGGTTGATTAATGGGTGGAGGGATCCAATATTTTGTTCTAATTTTTATTTTGCTCGGTGGCTATGGTGAACATTAGTGTATAATTTGGCTCTAAATTGTGTGTGTGGCGGAATCTGGTCCTATATTCCACCGTTAAGGGGTCGGCTAGTCTTAGCTATTGACAGTAATATAATTCCCCATATGAACAGTGCCCTGAAAACAGGTTCTCTTTACTGACCTACGAATGTAAATGGTACACACATACTACAAAATAAATCATAGATATCCATATCTACAATGTTCATGAACAGAATTAGAATGGTTGATGAGGTAGATTTGCAAATTTTTAAAGTGTGCAAATTTAAAGTGAAATAAGAAGTGCTGCCGAAGGAAAAAAAAAAACTTCACTTGCGTCAATACATTTCAAGGCGGTGCGTTTTTATTTTTTTTTTGTCCCTATGCAATTCTCCCTAATAATTGGTAGCACTCACTTCCTCCCTCCTCCCTCCCCCCCTGTCACATAATTACTGGTGTTTCCAATTCGGTTAATATTAGATAATCCCCGTTGTTTTATTAACTTCCTTTCAACTTTAGTATGTAACTGAAAAGCGCAATTTAGAATTCTGAATTGCGCTTTTCAACTAGACTCTATCTTTAAATCTAATCCTAGACCTTAGGTTGATGTGATTGGATTGTCTAAAGTCCTGTTCAAATGCCTCAACAATGTTCTGTCGCCGAATTCTACACCGATGCTTGTACATGAGAACTATTCCTATCAGCTAGTCATTTACCAATCATATCTTCGTTGCTTTCTGAGTCTATTAGACTTATATCTTCCATCGATCTGTGGGAGCAAATTTACTTCTCAGAACGAGAAGAACGAGAAGTGAATTTGTTGAAGAGTTTTCTCTTTTTTTTTAAAGGAGTTTCCTTCATTAATTTAATTTACTAAGTACAGTACATCATAATATATTTAATAGCTTACTGTATTTATTTTTGTTTTAATAAAGAGACTATGTATTGACTTGTAACCATAGATAGATATAATAAATATAAATATAAAAAAGAATCTATTCAATGAGATCTTTCTTGTGCCTTGAGTAAAATATCCTTCCAGTCAGAGAAATAAATCAAAGAGCCTTCAGAAACAGCTAAACAGAAAACACCAACACCCAAACCAGTCCAAAGCCCTAGCACTCCTAGATGTTTTGTAAATCCAAGGTATAATGATAAAGGAACAGCTATAACGTAATATGCAATCAAGTTTAATCTGCTACCAGCTTGTTGACGAGCTTGAGCACGCAAACATCCAGCACCAATGATATTTGGACTATCCCATAATTGATTGATTGAAAGCACAGTTAAAATAATTAATCCTTTCTGGACAACTAATGGGTCACTTGTGAAACAATGAACTATAAAATCTCTGAATAAAAACAAACAGGAAAAGTTAAATGCACTTAACACTATACTGATCAAGTAAACTGCCTTTGTGGAAATCTTTGCTTCACATATTTTTCCTGCTCCAATCAGTGTAGCTATTCTAGTGGCACCTGCCACTGAAGCAGAGAAAGGGATCTGGAAACATAGTGTAGCTAATGTAGATCCAATAGATTGAGCAGCAAGGGTTTCTGTTCCAAATCTAGCTGATGCTAATGTCAAAATCTCAAATGCAATAAACTCAGAAAGTAACATAGCGGTACCATTCATTGCCAATCCTGCCATGGAACCCCAGTTTCTGAAAGCTTCCTTGATGTTTAATCCATACCAGCATTGGGAACCATTAATGAAGTATGCGTATGCAAATAATAATATGGCAATTAGCCAGTAACTTATAGCTGTAGCTAGTGGTGCTCCAAGAAACCCAATTCCTATAGTTTTATCCCAAACAAGCAAATAATTTAAAAAGATATTTATTGGAGCAACGATTAAAAGTGCATATTGACCGGCAACAAACACATCCTGTGCCTGTAAAAATCTCTTTCCTGTTTCAAAAAGAATGATGGCAGGAGTGGCAAATGACATCACTCTCAAATAACTCTGTGCCATTAGGGATAACTCTGGATCTGTGACTATAAACTTCAAGAAAAAGTTAGAGTACCACCAAAGTAGAACCAAAGGAATGTCAACAACAGTAATCATTGCAAGACATCTTTGAAAGTATAACCCAACTAGTGGATAGTTTTTAGCACCGTGTGCTTGTGAGCAAAGTGTCTCTAAACAGGTGGACATTCCTGTGAATATAGAAGAGGTGATATTGAATGTCATGGTAGCTAACGAAACAGCAGCTAGTTCAGTGGAACCTATTCTTCCCACTGCAAAGATAGAAACAACACCTAGAGAGTATTGTAAAAAGAATGTAATAGCTAGTGGGATAGTTGATCTTGTAATAATTGAAAGTTCTTTCTTCAAAGAAGTCTTGCTTTTGACTTCAGGTTCAAATGCTATGATACGCTCAATAATATCCTCTATATCAACCTGGGTGGAACCATAATTGGAACCATAATTGGAACCACCATCTGAGCCTTCTCTTTGCTGTTCTACAGCAATTATATTATCAGTTTCAGACATATCTAACTTGGTTAAAACTATAATTTTTGTTAGTTGGAAAAACGTTATTTTGAAATAAATCAATTTTTACTTAGTTCTCAAAAATAAAAGAATTTTAAGAAATATGGTCTTTTTTGTAAAGAGACAATAATATGAAAGAATATACTTAGGGGTCAAAAACAAATCAATCAAAAAACACCCTACTGTTACAATATCTAAGAAATGATAGAAGAGAATATTTCGTCAAATTATTAGCCCTTACTAGAAAGTATTATTAGGAAATTAGAAAAAGCTGTAGAAACTTGTTACCATTATTGAAGTTCTCTTATCAGTTCAACTGTAGAACAAAGAGATGCATAGATGTATCAATGCAAAAGCGCAAATTTTTTATATCAAAACCGATAACAAACAATTGCTCTTGAGCTAGCATTATTTTAGCAAAGTATATGATAATATTCATTTCCACCAATATGAGTATTGTCTATTATGTGTAAAGTCTCGTTGCCACCATATATGGCTGTGCTCAATTTGAAGAAAAACTTTTCCGGCGCAATTTTTAAGGTTGCGGCTCAGGAATCTTATCCTTTTTTTTCAATCGTTTTGGGAAAAGCAGACGATTGTTTAATTATTATAGATTAGATAGATAGCTGTTCTCTAAATTTAGTGGATTTTCGTTACAGATTTAATGTCTTTTCCGTCGATGAACAATGGTAAATACATAGTATTTTGTTCTCTAGGTAATTAACTGCCCCGTTTTAGCCAATTCCCGCGCAATTGATAGTTACAGTTACTCTATGAATGGATGAGACTAGCTTATGGTTTGGGGGTAATTGAAGCATACATACAGACGAGTAACTTAATGAAGGTTAAACTTCCGTTTTGGTCATATGAAGTGGCAAGCCATAGTTTAACGCTTGGATGCCGATTGGGGTTTTAAAAAAGGTATATAATCTAATGTAACTGTCTATTTAGTTTGCTAGATGTTGTCCTATATGGTCTTTTCTTTCCTTTCTCGATTTATTATTCATTAACTAATCACTTTTTATTCAAAATGAAGTTAACAACCACTATTGCTGCTACAATTATCGCTGCTTTAGGTGCTCAAGCTGCTGCTATTCCAGAAGCTGATGCCTTCCAATTATCATTCCAAATTGATGATGACCAAGCTACCAACATTGTTGAACATGCTGAAGACGCTCATGTCCATCAAACTCAAGGTAAGTCTTTCTTAGACCATTTGTTAGGTACTTTATTAACACCAACCAAGGACTTTGATATCACTTCTCATGAACATAAGAAATCTCCAGTTGCTTTACCAGATGAATTGCACGCTTTCACTTTACAAGATGACTACATTGTTCCAGATAAGGATGACTTAAGAGATATCAATGGTACAAATGTTTTGTACAGAGGTGGTGAATTTGGTGGTATTGACACTTTCGCTCATTTACCATATGCTAACTGTTACGACCCAGACTTCTTTGGTAAGGAAACCTTTGATATTGCTGTTGTCGGTGCTCCATTTGATGCAGGTACATCATACAGACCAGGTACTAGATTCGGACCAAGTGGTATCAGATTAGGTGCTAGAAGATTGGCTCCAGCTTACTCAGTTTACAGAAAGGGATTCAACCCATACAAGAACTGGGCTAAGATTGTTGACTGTGGTGACCCACCTGTTACCCCATTAGATAACAGAATTGCTTTAGACCAAATCTACAGAGCTGAAAGAGCTATCAGAAAGCATACCACCACCGACAAGAACCCAAACAAGAACCCAAAGGTTTTCACTTTAGGTGGTGACCACACCATCACTTTACCATCCATCAAGGCTGCTTATGAAAACTATGGTAAGATCACTGTTATCCACTTCGACTCTCACTTGGATACATGGAACCCATACTACTTCGGTGGTAACATCACTGAATACCAATCATTAAACCATGGTACTTACTTACACTATGCTCATGAAAGAGGTTACCTTAACGACAACTCCATCCATGCTGCTATCAGAGGTCCATACCCAGGTCCAACTGATGTTGAACACGATATTGCCTGTGGTTTCGACAGAATCTTAGCCAGAGACATCGACAAGATCGGTGCTGAAGGTGTCATTCAAAGAATCAAGGAAAGAATTGGTAACAACAACGACCCAGTCTACATCACTGTTGATGTTGATTCCATGGATCCAGCTTTCACACCAGCCACCGGTACTGTTGAACCAGGTGGATGGACTTCCAGAGAATTATTGACCGTCTTAGATGGTTTGGAAGGTTTGAACATTGTTGGTGGTGATGTTGTTGAAGTTTCCCCACCATACGATACCGCTGAAATCACCTCCTTGGTTGCTGCTCAAGTTGCTGATTCTATTATTTCTTTGATGATTTTGGAAGTTGATGAAGAAGCTGAAGAAAAAATGTAATTTGTTTGTTTAACTTAAAATTTATATATTATCAGCCATGTTCTTATTAATTTGTCTATTCGGATACATAGTTATTATAAGTATCTACATCTATCTCGTCCTTCGTTTTCTTTAGTCTGTTTATTATTGTTCTTTTTATATAATAAACCCGACCTTTAATGTTATTAGCAATTTATATTATTAACCAAATTATTAGTAAAAGTAGTATAAGTGATTATATATATTATTAGAAAAGAGTATGAAATGGAAAATTATTAATGAAATATTGAACTATGTGCAAGGAATGATGGTTTGTTTTTCAATTTTCTAGTCCTGTGCCTGTTTATAATGCTGTCCCTATTCGTAGTTAAAATTATACTCAAGCCTGAAATTCTATTCTATATGCTGATACCTCTGCTTTATTTTCAAGTGCTAACTTACACTCTCTTACATCTTCTCCTTCCTTGGATGCCTTGTCAGAGCTGTACTAGAAGCATGTATAGCATTTTCACACAACACCACAAACATATGCAAAAACCTCTCTTATAATTAAGTTCATGGATGCCATTATATATCAACTTCAATGATTTCGTTTGGAGTTTTATGCCAAATATGATCCAATTGGAAACCAATTTCAGAACCTAAACCAATTGCGCCATCAATTGTGACTTCTTGTTCATTGTTGAATTCCACAAACCCTTGATCGGTTTCACTGCATTCAAACACAATTTTCAAATGTTGATCTTCCTTGAATTGAGTCAAATCAATTGTATTTTTAAAACTTCGTGACACCTCAAACAATTCAATCTTCCGCTTACTACCAAGGGAATCCCCCACTATGGTATCTATACCTATAATGGCCTTCTTTTCATCATCCCAACCGGATCCTCCAACCGTGATCTTGTAATATTCATTCAGGTCTAGAGCAGTACGTGCAGCATTTACATCTTCAATGTATTTGCTTAACTTAACGAACAAAGAATGATCCTTGGAGTCATTTAACTTTGGGTTATTGATTAAGTAGCTGGATGCAGGAGTGAAATTAATTGACTTGATCAAATTTCCAACGTAATCTGTGATTAAGTACAAGTCCTCTTCTTCATCTTCCCATTTCAATTTCGTCAATTGATTAGAGTACTTTAAAGTAGGTGATAAATTAGGAACCTGTAGATCAATTGACAATTTCTGCAGATTCATAAATGATGAATGTGCCAGTCCACGATCGTTTGGATAGTTGATGAAGCAAGTCGATTCCAGTCCATTGGCAAACAATGATCTTCCCATATTTAAACTAAACTGGTGTATATCAGCACCAGGGTTATCACAGTCAATCAGATGGATACTGAATTCTGTGTCATTCAGGCTGTCCTTCCAGTTTTTGTCTATTCTAATTGGTTCAATGTCTGTATGTTGTTCTCTTTCCCTGTCACTGGCAGAACTGTTACTGTTGCTGTCTTGTTTAACTTCGTGAGATGTGATATTCAACAATTCCTTGTTATTGGAATTCAACCAGAGTTCCGACACAGCATTTTTTGATTGTAGTATTGAGTCAACACATAACACTACAGATGATATATTAGAGTTATCCTTCGATTGTGATATCACCAAGTCAATGACGTTGTTTAATTGATGTGGGGTAGCCAACACCAGAAGCTGGTTGTGATTTGGTGGGCATTGAAGCTTATATGAGGGTGAAGGATTAATAACTGACTTGAACGATATCGACCGTTTAAATAACAATTGAAAGGGACGTGTGATCATATTGCATTAAACCTGTGTGTATCTATATATATATATTTGTTTGTAAGTTAACTGAAGAAATGATTTTACATAGGAGTACAATAAAGTAAAAAAAAAAGTGAAAAGCACAGCTTGAAGAATACGTGAGGGTATTTCAATTTTTCACTGCATACCCAGTTTTAAACCGGCAATATTACTTCAAAGTCCATTACAAATTACAACGTGTTGAGTGGGATTTATTAGAATGAAGAGTAACTTTAAGATTATAACATATTTAAAAGTAGTTAAAAAGAGGATTTGTTCAAAAAAATGTGTGGTATATATATATGAACTTTGGAAAAAGAATTTTAAAAAAAAGAGATGAAAATGATAACCATATATAACCATCAAAAAATAGGCAAGATAGTTTGCAAATGTTTCTTGGTTTTAATAGTAAATCCCACTTCTGTAGATGTCTTTCCCAAAAATAAAGCGATATATATAGATAACACATAGCTTTTCAGGGGTTCCATCATCTATTTTAACTTCTTCTTTGGTCTCAATTGGTTAGAGTGACCACACTTTCTCTTTCTACAGTTGGTAGCTCTTGGTGGTAATCTAGCGTAACATTTTCTGCAAATAGACTTCTCACAGTTGTATTTGGAAGCCAAAGCCTTTAAGGATGGTTCAATGATACCACCTCTTAATCTCAAGACCAAGTGCAAGGTTGATTCCTTTTGAATGTTGTAGTCAGATAAGGTTCTACCGTCTTCTAATTGCTTACCGGCAAAGATTAATCTTTGTTGATCAGGTGGGATACCTTCCTTATCTTGGATCTTAGACTTGACATTGTCGATAGTGTCAGAGGACTCGACTTCTAAGGTAATGGTCTTACCAGTTAAGGTCTTAACGAAAATTTGCATTTTTCTAAATTAATAAAGAGTATAAATTAAATAATGTTAGTTTTGATGATTCTTTGTTGATATATTTTAATCGATTGAATAAATACTGTATTCAAAGTGTTCCTATAATATATTTTACAAGAAGGGAATAAACTTGATGAAGCGGACCAGGTGTGAATGTGTGTGTAATTTTGAAATGAATTTGAAGGTAAAGTGACTTGTTTTTTAAGTTGATGTGTATTCAAAACTAGTTGTGTATGACTGATTGATGTTTTTCTTTAATATGCCTATAGTTGTGTTTCTAACTTAGATGATATATATGTTGTGTATTAATGTATTATTAATTTTTCACACTTACAGATAGAGTAATTCTTTTGATGTATATATAATGTTCGGTCTTGGTGTTTTTGTATTGTATGTGTTTTAAATGATGAAACCACTTGTCAATTTTCTTTATTAACTTGTTATATTGATGTATTGGTGTTTGTGGTGATTGATACGTTGTAAATGTATCGTTTCCTTTTTCTTTAATGAAGGAGGTTGTATTTTTTCTTTCGTTCTCTTCGTCCTTAACCAAGTTGGGTCTTGTTTTTTTGTTTCCTTCTAAAATAACAGGAGTTGAACACAGTGTATTTAGCTGATGAAGTGTAACTTACGAATCGTTATATTAGTGATAATACCTATGATGTTCTGATATAAATGTTATATACTTTGATCAAAAAGGGTTAAAGGTATTAAATTTTAAACTCTTTTTTTGTTCAGAAAAGTTTGGAACTTTCGCACGCTTGAGAGAGAGAGAGAGAGACGAGAATTACTATGGGAGAGTTACTAAATCGAGAGAGACTCCTCTTACTGACCAGTATGGCACTGGGAGAGGGAGAGCTGCCTGCGCGTGAGTTAGCTGTTCCCACGCCAGTCCAGAGCAGGCGGCCTACACCATACGCACGGCCTGAGCGAGCGACCTGTAAAGAAAAAAATATGTGTGAGGGTTGGCATATAACCCTTTGTACAAACACGTGATGTTGGTTGGTTCTCTGCTTTTTGAGTGCACGTATTATTCAAATGGCAGTAACGTATTCCCTTCTGAGATAGATATGTTAGATTAGGTTATATATATATATATATATATTAAAGAACTGGTGGTTATTCTTGTCAATTGTAGTATATATTGGTAGTATATGCTATAGGTGTATACATAAATCAAATAATCTTACAATAAATGGGGTATTTGTCTGTCAGTGTTTGTGTTTGTATTTGAGTTTGGGTGTGTGTGTATGTTAATAATACTGTCCTCTTTTGCTATTAAATGAAGGGTCCTTTTTCTTCTCCCTACGTGTTTCGAATAACGGTTTCCTTCTCTTTCGTCTTTTTTTGTTCTTACTTCTTTTTACTTCTATTCTATGAAGAATATTATATATATACAGGGTTTGAAAGAATCATTTTTTTTTTGATTTGTAAATTGATTCAAAGTGATATAATTTGATTAGATTAGATTATTTATTTATTTATTTGAATTTTAATTGTTACATAATTATCTAAAATTCTAATTAAATGGGATGAAATGTGGTATTTTTATTTGGTTACTTGAAAGGAATAACCCATAAATGAACATTGGAATACACATATACTTGTACCAATTACAAGTTTATGTTACATATATACCTACTTCCGTTTCCGTTCGGACTTCTCCATATGAGTGATATCCACTCAACAGGATGGCTGCCACAGTAAAATAACAATGGCCAACCATGAAGGTTGACATTTCTCAACTTTTTCTACCGGGGTTAATTCAATTTACAACTTCTAAACATACATACAAAATAACTTTGTATCTTTATCTATATATCTGCAGCAAATCAATGCAATCATAGCATAATGTAGTAATAATCAAGATAGTTAATACAGCTGCAGTAGTAACTTAATCTTCTCTTCCAATTTCATCGCCCTTTTTGGCGAGATTATATTATTTAATTATCTAATTATTATATCATTTACCTTTAATGTTACGTTATAAATAATATATATATATATATCATATTATATAATATATAATATAAAATATAAATACAATTGTCCTTTTTTTAAGGTAGTATTAGCATTTTAAGACGTCTATCTCAGTCATCGTGTTCTTTTTTTTTTCTTCTTTTTAGTTAATTCATATATAGATATATTTATTGATTAGGTCTCATTTGTTAGTTTACATAAACTCCTCTCTTCTCCATTTCCATATAACAGCAATTACTAATAACAAGAAAGACAATATATCCCCAATTCTCTAAAGTATTTGCTTTTTCTCTCACCGTTCCTCTATCCCTCTCTATATACGTACCGTATGTTTAAAAAACAATTATTCTCTGCATTTTCATTATCGTCGTCAACATCATCAACATCAGCATCAACGACACTATTAACTAGAAGTATCACCAATAGAACAATGTCAATGTCAACATCAGCCACCAATTACCCAAACTTGTCTCCCAAGATCTTGTCTATCTTATCCGGTCACTTGCCGAAACAATCCCCAGAATTGGATCCCTCAACACTATCCAACTATTACAACTACAAGATTCACCACTCCACTTTAAATCTAAATGTTTTGTTTGATGAAAAGAAACTAAAGGGATCCATCGTGTTTGACGTCCAATCCACACAGCCAGCCAATGAACTGATCTTGGACTCGTCCTTTTTGAAAGTTTCCTCAGTGACAGTGGATAGTGTCGAAGTGCCATTCGAATTAAAACCTAGAACTGAACCATTAGGTTCCGCATTTGTCATATACCATAAATCAAAGGCAAACGATAGATTCAACTTGGAAATTGAATACGAAACAACAGATAAATGTACCGCACTACAATGGCTAGATCCTTTGCAAACCAATGGTGGTAAATTGCCTTATCTCTTTTCCCAATGTGAACCTATTCATGCTAGATCCTTCTTCCCCTGTTTCGACACCCCCTCAGTGAAGTCCCCATTCACATACTACATCGATTCCCCACTTAACACCCTAGTGTCTGGTTTATTAGAGTCAAAGAAACCATCCTCTACAAACGAAATGAATTCCTTATACAAGTACCAACAACCAGTGCCAATCCCATCATACCTTGTGTCTATCGCTTCCGGTGACTTGGTTGGTGCTTCAATTGGTCCAAGATCCTCTGTTTACTCAGAACCAAGCTTCATCGATGCTTGTCAATATGAATTCGGAAAGGACACTGAAAACTTTATCAAGATCGCTGAGGAGTTGGTGTTTGAATACGAATGGAGAGATTATGATGTGTTAATTCTACCCCAATCAATGCCATTCGGTGGTATGGAACACCCAAACTGTACATTTGCCACTCCGACATTAATTTCCGGTGACAGAGAAAATGTTGATGTCATTGCTCATGAATTGTCTCATTCCTGGTCAGGTAATTTAATAACCAATTGTTCCTTTGAACACTTTTGGTTGAATGAGGGTTGGACAGTGTACCTTGAAAGACGTATCATTGGGAAATTACATGGCGAGAAACACAGACATTTCAGTGCCATTGTTGGATGGACAGACTTAACAAACTCCATCAAGGCTATGGGATCCAATGCAAAGAGATTCTCCACATTGATTCAAGACTTGAAGGATGGCGTTGATCCGGATGACTCTTTCTCCACAGTGCCTTACGAAAAGGGTTTCAATTTGTTGTTTGCCATTGAAACTAAATTGGGTGGTAAGGATAAATTCGACCCATTCATCAAATACTACTTCACCAACTATAAATACAAGTCATTGGATTCTTACCAGTTCTTAGACTCGCTTTATGGCTTCTACAAGGACCAGCAGGATTTATTAGATGAATTAGACTGGCAAACTTGGTTATTTGGATCAGGACTACCTCCAAAGCCTCAATTCAATACTGAATTGGTTGATGAATGTTACTCCTTAGCTGATAAATGGGTCAAAGTGGCCAGCTCTCATCCAGAGAAATTAAACACAACATTTGCTAGTTCTGACATTGCACAGTTTGGAGCTATCCAAAGCGGTGTGTTTTTAGATACCTTGTTGACATACGAAAACAAGGATGGCTTCAAATGGAGCTCCAAGAATGGCCAATTTGCCGTTAAAATCATGTCCGAAAAATACTCCAAGTACCAAGAATCCAATAACGCCGAAGTTGTGTTTAGATGGTTTAGATTGTTGTTGACTGCCGAAATTAAGGAATCCTACCAAAAGTTGGCTGATTGGTTGGGTACTGTTGGTAGAATGAAATTCGTCAGACCTTCTTATGTCCTGTTGAATACAGTGGACAGAGAGTTGGCATTGGCTACTTTCAAGAAGTATGAATTCAGCTACCATCCTATCTGTAGAGCAATGGTTAAGAAGGATTTAGGCTTGATCTAGATATCCATTAAAACTTGCAATTACATGCTTACTGTTTATATGTTAAATTAATAGAAAAATTTGCCTTTTTTTCACTCCCCCCCCCCCCATCCTCTTACGATATTAAACTTTTTCTATTTTTGTGATAAATGATTTCGTTAATAAAACCATACAATACACAAGTAATTCAGAAAAACAAGTAAAATTAAACTATAAAAACACAGAAAATGGAAGTGGAAAAAAGAAAGAAAGAGCACAGACAAATAATTATACGACTGTAGAAAGAACTAGATAATACACTAAACAACAAACTAGTAAAAGGTATAAACACAATAAGTTTAAGAATATATATAGAGATTTGAAAAAGCAAAAGCAGAGCAAAAAGAAAAGAAATGAAAGAGATATTCAATAAAAATTTTAATTCATTTCAACATCTTCATCTTCATCTTCATCGAAGTTACCAATTAGAACCAAATTTTCATTTTCATCAGTTAATTGCCAAACATTCAATCCCTGGTACTTATATATACAATCGTTAAACAAATCTTCTGTGAAACCCTTACCAATGACAGCTTCCTTCAAGGCAGCAACGGGGACAATCTTTTCACCATGGTCTCTGATTTTCTCCTTGATCAAGTTAAACACCTTGGCCATTGGAGTTAAGTCCTTGTAATGATCAAATTCATCGTCTTGTTTCAATGACTGCTTTGCAACAGACACTAATCTTAATGCCTCATCAACATCTTGAATAACAACTTCGTTGGAAAATCTGACTCTAGCCAATGCTTGAGACAATCTCAAAACACCTAATAACGTTCTTGGAGTGGCATGACTGAAATACTTGTTAGAGTTTTCATTGGCCTTACTTTCCTTTCTCAGTTTAATGTACTTGGACACCACGTAATCAGACACTTGTTGTGATATGATTGGTCTGTATCTTCTAGCCATAGAGATGAATTGTCTGATAGTAGAGGAATCCAATGCCTCAAAAGTTGTGGTTGGCTGTTTGTTGTGCATGTGAACATATGTAACGTGTTCGGCCAACTTAATATCATTATCCACAGATGGTTTATCCAAGATCAAGAACAAGATATCAAATCTGGATAACAATGCCGCTGGCAAGTTGATGTTTTCATTTGGTGACAATCTTGTGTTGTATCTACCATACAAAGGGTTAGCAGCTGCCAATATAGATGCTCTAGCATTCAAGGTGGTGGTGATACCGGCCTTGGAAATAGAGATGGTTTGTTGTTCCATAACCTCATGAATGGCAGTTCTATCATTCTCTTCCATCTTATCAAATTCATCAATACAACAGATACCATTATCGGCCAACACTAGTGCACCACCTTCTAAGACCATTTCATCGGTGATTGGATCTCTCATCACAGCAGCGGTTAAACCAACACCAGAAGAACCCTTACCAGTAGTGTACACACCTCTTGGGGCAATCTTGGAAATCGACTTTAACAATTGTGATTTAGCCACACCGGGATCACCCATCAACAACACATTAATATCACCTCTGATTCTCAGACCATCATTGATCTGTTTGGTGACACCACCAACCAATAGCAAGAGCAATGCCTTTTTGATGTCCAAATGTCCGAAAATTTCAGGAGCAATGGATGAAGCCAATCTTTCATAAATGGAGGATCCAGTCTCTGCACTTTCTTGAATAATGGTGTTGATTTTTTCTTCGACTTCGGTTGTTAAGCCCAATGTTTCGTATTTTCTCTTGTGTTGTCTGACAAATTGTGCTTCTAGATATGTTTCGGTTAATAAACCAGCTCTTAGAGCTCTGAATCCAGTGTATGGTGCTGGTAAGAAGATACCAGCGACATCAACGATATCACCAGGATTCATTGATCTGACCAAATCACCATTAACATGGATAGTTAATGTTCTTGGAATGTGACCCACTGGAACTTGGTTTGCTAGTTCTTGGATCTTAACATCCTGGAAAGCGGAGAATTTCGAAGCTCTAGAGGATGGGAACAATTTACCTCTGTGTTGGTTTCCTAAACATCTTTCAGAAGTACATTCTGTTAAAGGTTGGAAAGTTCTAGTGTTCACCTCTTGGAAAATTTCATAACCACATGTGTCACATGTGTATGCATTTACTTGAATGGATGGTTTCACATCAGAAACTCTTGTGACGATACCTCTAACCGTTATCAATTGACCTAAATGAGATCCCTTAACATCTCTCACTGCCAATGCCTTGTTAGAGGCACCTTTGGTGGTGGCTTGAGTTAATGGTTTGAAGTAAATACAGTAACGTCTAGTTAGCTGAGGAGGGAATAAGTTATTGTCTATCGATTCATCATTTTGAGAATTATCATTGTTGTTGTCATTATTACTGGCTAAACCACTATTGGACAATTCTTCACGTTGTTCATTTATCAGTCTTGCATTTCTTAGTTTTCTTTGGTGGATGATAACATCCAAAACATCATCCTTGTGGGAGATGTTAACAGTTGGTTCTGGTAGAATGGAATCAATCACTTGAGAGAACAATTCCACAAAATGGTAGGAGTTCTTAGTGATATGTGAAGCCAAATCTCTTGCACTTAATTGGGATGAGTTTATTTGTAATGATTGAGTTTCCTCGTATAATTTGATATCATCCAAACTGATGTAAAGAGTCGTTAACTCTCTGTTTGCAATTTTTTGAAGAAGAGCCATGTACTTTGGACCATTACCAACACCATCGATTTCAGCTTCAACAGCCAAATCATCGATCTGATGATCGTATAGTTCATCTTGTTCCTCTGAAAGGGATGCAGAAGAACCCTTGTAATGGGTTAAGAAGTCTTCGATCTGTTGTTTCAAATCAGGATAGTTGATGTTCATCTGGATTGCAGGTAAGATGGTTGTACCTGCACCAGGCACAGAAGGAGCCAATGTAGCCATGATGATAATTTAGATGATTACAATTGATGATGATGAGTTGAATGAATGAAAGATCAAATAATATCGTTAGATTGATTATAGATACGCAAATGACTAAAAGACTTAAAGACTAAGGAATCAAGTAGAATCAAATAATTCAAAACCTTTTTTTCCTTTCCCCTTCACGTTAATTTTTCTACAATTTTTTGTGAAACGTTGCCCATTTTTCCCAATTAGGCAATTTTCCCTTTTCAGAAGGAAACGCGAAAAAACAGACAAAAAATATCACGTGACGTTACCCTACATAGAAGGAGTTTAGTTTTTAGTTAGGTTAGTTAATACCTTAATGTAATTGTTTACATATATATATATATATTACTTATACATCATTTAAATGAATTTATAAATACAATGGGCACCGAATATAGTGGATAGAAATTACTAGAAAACAAGATCAGTCGTTTTCTTTTGCTTTAGGTCATAAAAACGCATGAAGGATGAAGGGATGGATGTAATAACGACTGGATAGATGGGAGGGTGGTTGGACAGACACCTTGATTGCATTGCTCTATTCAGCAAAAGATAAGGCAGTATAGAAAGATAGAGAGACAGCAGATTGGTATCCTATTGTTCACTGTTACATATCAATCAGTAGTAGTTCATGATTTACCATGTCCATCTTTGGAAAGGTGATCGCTCTAGAAATTTCTCTGTTAAAATTGCCTCCTATTTTTTTATTGACATGATAAAAATCACTCGGTAAACTCACCAAAAGTTCAGCTACCTACCTATCTATCTATATATCTATCAATTTACAGATCATATATACCCTATTAACGATTAAATCACTAATTGTATGTGTTGTTGTTGTTTCTGATACTTGTTGTTGTTTATTTTATTTTTAAAGAAGCAACCGCAAAAACTCCCATCGGATTTTCTCCCGAGCTGCATACACCGGCGGGGGGATGGGGAGAGAGACAGGCAGGCAGAGGGAAGAAGGGGCCACGGACACTTCGCCGAGCCATGGCTGGGCCAGGGCACCACGGAACTGTTTTTCCCTCCTCCCCTCCCCTCGCCAAGGCAAAGGGATAAATTCCCTCTCACACTCTTAGAAATTCCAGCCAATGGGAGAGCAGGAACCCATGCCGTGGCCTCTCGGTAAAACTCCCGAATTTTTTTTCCATCCCAAAGAATTTTCTACACACTAAAATAGAAAAAGACGTAATCCTATCCTATCCTGTTTTCTTCTTCTTCTTCTTTCTTATTGTTATCATAATTACAAATATAAATACAACCTTGTTTTTCTACTTCTTCTCCTCTGTTGGATCTCTAATATTATTATTATCCTTACATATTTATCTAATCCAATTCTACTCAAAACTGTAACTTGTTCTTTATTTTTCTCCTATAAATACAATAAATATATATTACCTACCAACAACACAACACAATAACTTAGAAAACTTTGTCAATCATGGTTGAAGAAACAACAAAGAAGCAAATCTTTATCACTAAGGAAACTTCTCTCTCCACTGACACAGAAGCTTCTTTAAACAACTCCTTCACTACTAACTCTGAATCACCTCTTAGTAATGATAACAACAACAACAACAACACCATCAATATCAAAGATGGTAATGAAGGTGATACAATTATACAGAAAGAGATCATCCCGATCAATGATGAGGATTCAACATCTACTATGATGTCCCTTGATGATGGTGCTGGGCCATCATTATTAATTATTGCATTGACATTCCTTACTTCTATCTCTGGGTTTATGTTTGGTTATGACACTGGTTATATCTCATCCGCATTGGTGTCTATCGGTGATGATTTAGGTCAAGAATTAACCTATGGTAATCAACAATTCATTACAGCCAGTACCTCTCTAGGTGCCTTAATAATGGCTATCTGTGCTGGTCCATTCACCGATATCGTTGGTAGAAAACTTGTGTTGATGTTCTCGTGTGTGTTGTTCATTGTTGGTGCTATCATTCAAGTGGCTGCTCACACCTTATGGACCATGATTGGTGGTAGATTTGTCATGGGTTTTGGTGTTGGTATCGGTTCTTTGATTGCTCCGTTGTACATCACTGAATTAGCCCCATCTAAGTTTAGAGGACGTTTAGTGGTGTTGAATTGTTTAGGTATCACTAGTGGTCAATTGATTGCTTATGCCATTGGTGCTGGTTTGGATCATGTCAACAATGGTTGGAGAATCATGGTTGGATTATCAATGATCCCACCTGCTATTCAATTGTTTTCATTCATCTTCTTACCTGATACCCCAAGATTCCTAATCTCGAAAAACAAATTGGAACAAGCTAGCAAGGTGTTACGCAAGACCCATCCTCATGCATCTGATGAATTGATTGAGTTGAAGATCAAGGAAATTCAGAAAATCAATGACTCTGTGCCTGGTAACACTGTGTTTGAAAAATTGTACAATGCTGTGGTTCAAATCCATGTTGTGCCATCTAATTTCAGAGCATTGATCATCTCTGCTGGTTTACAGGGTATCCAACAATTCACTGGTTTCAACTCATTGATGTACTTCTCTGCCACCATTTTCAAGGCTGTTGGATTCAATAACTCCACCGCTGTGTCTTTAATCGTTGCCGGTACAAACTTTGTCATGACCATTGTCGCCTTCTTCATCATTGATAAGGTTGGTCGTAGACGTATGCTTTTGATTTCACTTCCTTGCGTGTTGGGATTCTTAGTGTTGAACGCTATTGCGTTCCATTTCATCGATGTGTCATTCGAAGGTAGCAACGCTACAGTTAATGGTTCTACCGACACTTGGGGTCCAGTTATCATTGTCGCTATGATTGGTTACGTGGCATCGTACTCTGTTGGTATCGGTAATGTTCCATGGCAGCAATCAGAACTATTCCCACAATCTGTGAGAGGTTTAGGTGCCTCCTACGCCACTGCTACAAACTGGTTTGGTTCCTTGGTCATTGCCAGTACTTTCTTAACCATGTTGAAGAATATCACTCCAACAGGTACTTTTGCCCTCTTTGCTGGATTGACACTAGCATCATTTATCTTTGTCGTTTTGCTCTACCCTGAGTTATCTGGTTTGGAATTAGAAGAAACTCAAAAGATCTTGACTGGTGGTTTCAACATTAGATACTCCGTGCGTTTGGCAAAAATCAGAAAGTCTAATGCCAAGGCTCACGATGATAATAAAGGGAGCAGTCGTTTAAAGAAACATTCTGAAGAGTTTGAACATGAGCACATTGACAAGGTTTAATCATAGCTCTCTATCTCTCTATCTCCTTCCCTCCCCTGCAATCACCTACTCCTGTCTTTCTTTTCCATAATTATTTCATCTGTATTTTTATTCTCGGGAAGTCTCTTCTTCCCATCTGATCACTATTATTATTTATCATTATTATCTTTACTATATTCTTTTTTTCCTTCTTTTTACTTCAATCCCATTTCCTGTGATTTCCTGTGATTTGTGGAATTGTTTTATTTCCTAACATTTTTACTTCTCTTTCACTTTTTACCCCCACCTCTTTGCATATACAATAACTTTAATAAATCCTAATTTAATAAATAAACCCATTGTGATACTTTTACCTGTGTTCTGGGCGCTTTCTTTTTTAGACAATAAGTGTATTTATATATCATTAAAATGAACAAAACCACGTATATAAAATAAAAGTCAAACAGTCAAAAAAACCGTAATAAAATGTAAAAAAACTTTGTAAAAGTTATAAAAAATGGGGAATGGGGGATATTATAGACAGATTCACAAGAAAACAGCAAGAAAACAAACAAAAAATTATATTATTAAAATAAAAGATAAAATAGTAGAGTAAACAATAATAATTTGATTATAACTTATCGTAGTATTCTTCGTAACCTGGAACTTCTTCCTTCAAACCTCTTCTCTTTCTGGTGGTTTGGACAATTTCACCTGGCTTGGAAGTCTTGTCTAATGGATCACCGTTCATGGTAGCCCAGTGATCAAAGATCATTTGTGGGAAAGCTTGACCACCAGTGGCTTGTCTTAATTCACCAGTGAAACCGAAGGATTCGTTAACTGGCAAGTAAGCCTTAACAGTGAACAATGGAGTACCTGGTCTTTGTTCTTCAGAGACAACTTGACCTCTCTTCTTGTTCAAAACAGAGTAGATACCACCAATAGCGGATTCTGGACATTGAACTTCAACCAAGTAAACTGGTTCTTGGATTCTTGGTTCAGCTAACAACATGGAAGCGTAAGTGACTCTTCTCATAGTTGGCATGATTTGACCAGCACCTCTGTGGATAGCATCAGCATGCAAGGTAACATCCAAAATGTTGAATCTAACACCTCTCAAAGCTTCACCTAAGATTGGACCTTCCTTAGAAGCCCATTGGAAACCAGAGTTAACGTGATCCTTGATTTCAGACAAGTATTGAACAGCCTTGGTTTGGTCAACAACAACGTTTGGACCGGTACCATCTGGACCGAAACACCAGATCTTTCTGGCATCAGTGACATCCCAACCGTATTCATCAGCCATTAATCTAGCTCTGGTCTTGATATCATCTCTGGAGTTAATCTTACCAGATTCGATAGCCAAGGAACATTCTTCATCTAATGGAGAAGCGGTCAAGTAGATTCTGTTATGCTTGTTTGGAGACTTGGACAAAGCAGTGATTCTGGAAGAAGCTTCAACAGTTTCTCTGTAGGCAACAACCGGTGGGGAAACCTTCAATGGGATACCAGCGTGGTCATGTTCCAAATCGGATAAACAAATTTCCAAATGTAATTCACCAGTAGCAGCAACAATATGTTCACCGGATTCAGACATGAAAGTCAAGACACAAGGGTCAGACTTAGACAATCTCTTTAAACCTTCAACCAACTTTGGTAAATCGGAACCGTTCTTAACTTCAACGGCAACTTGCACAACTGGGGAGACAGAGAACTTCATAACCTTCATGTTGTGAGCGGTTTCAGAGGTGGTTAAAGTACCGGATTTCAACAAGAATTGATCAATACCGACTAAACCGATAATGTTACCAGCTGGACAATCTTCAATTGGTTCAACGAATCTACCCATCATCAAGACAGTTCTTTGGATAGCCTTGACGAACAAGTCAGTCTTACCACCTGGTAAGTAGTTTGGACCTTGAATTCTAACCTTCAAACCAGATCTAACGGTACCGGCGAAAACTCTACCGAAAGCGTAGAATCTACCCTTATCAGAGGTTGGGACCATCTTGGAGACGTACAACATCAAGTCGGCAGTTGGGTCACAGTTCTTGATAGCCAAACAGTGGACATCATCGGATGGACCTTCGTACAAGGTTTCAGCTCTGTAGAATTGAGCGGTAACTGGGGATGGCAAGTGAATGACAATCATTTCCAATAAGGCATCAGCAGCTGGCAAGAACTTTCTCATGACAACCTTTAATAAAGCCTTACCTTCCAAGTCCTTTTCGTCAGACTTCAAGTTGATTTCCAACTTTTCTAACAAGGTTGGGATTTCATCCTTCTTGAAGTTCATGATAGCAGCGAATAATCTGAAGATTGGGTCTAAAACAAACATGTTGAAGGCTCTTTCTAAGGACTTACCAGAAGCATCCTTGTCCTTGTTGGTCCACTTCTTAGTCTTTGGGTTGAAGTAAGAGTCACCCCATAATCTTTGCATCATCTTTTCTCTGTCAACACCAAACTTCTTGGAGTATCTGTTGGCAAATTGTCTAACGGTGAAAGCCCAACCGTGTAAACCAGAACCAAAGGCAACGGTACCTCTGTCTGGGTAAACTTGGACATCACCTAAAGCCTTGTCAACGTAGGTGGCAATGATAACGTTAACGGATTCAACAGTTCTGGCAAAGGATTGGTACAAATCTTCCTTGGTGATTTGCAATTCCAACATAGCTCTGTCAACCTTGTTAATGATAACAACTGGCTTAATTCTTTCACCTAAAGATTGTCTCAAGACGGTTTCAGTTTGCACACAGACACCTTCAACACAGTCAACGACAACCAAAGCACCATCGGTAACTCTTAAGGCAGCAGTAACTTCAGAGGAGAAATCAACGTGACCTGGGGAATCAATCAAGTTAATCAAGAAACTGTTACCTTCAGTCTTTTGCTTAATTTCCTTGACATCAGAGTCTTCCATTTCAGCGTATAAGGAGATAGCAGTGGACTTGATGGTGATACCTCTTTCTTGTTCATCCTTTCTGGTATCAGTGAATCTAGCCTCACCAGCCTTAGCAGCGGAAATAATACCAGCCTTTTGGACTAGAGAATCGGTCAAGGTGGATTTACCGTGATCGACGTGGGCAATAACAGACATGTTACGGACATTGGTAACCTTGTCCATCAATGCTCTGATTTGTTCAACAGTGAAGTTAACTAAAATATAACGAGTAATGAACGGAATGGAGTTAGTTAGTATATTTGTATTATATGACAAACCATTAATATAGAAGAGTCTATTAGGTAGAAGAAGGGAGGGTAATTGATTTCATTTCATTGGCATATATATAAATATATATATAATGATTTATTGATTAATTAATTCATATTTACATCATGATCCTTATATAAAGATATTAATCCCATTGACACATTGATCTATTGAAATTGTATCTCCTGATGAAAGGGGAAAGTAAGTAAGAAGAAGACGAAAAAAAAAAAATTTTTTTGCTGCAAAATCGTAATCCCCTTTATTGATGTATGATAAGTAAAGAACAGACAGACCCATCTAATGAGTTGTTTAAAACACTCTCAACAGAATTTAATATCATCAAAGGTGTGGTTATCAATCTAATCAATCTAATTGTTTCCAATTGCAATGGTTGTATGTGTCTTTTTGTTTTGTTCTGTTTTCCTTTGTCATCCATCTTAATATATCAAAAAGAGAGAGAGGGAAATTAAAAACCTCCTCCCCCCCCTTACCCATTCATTCTGATTCTTAGGTTTGACAGACTCTTTTATTAAAAAAAAAAAAACAGGCAAACATCATTGACAGTAATCACATACCCATTTTGATATAATGTAAATAATTCTAGGTTATTGAGTTAAATCTGATAAGGTTTATAAAAAAAAAAAACCATATGAAATGGGGGTTTATCACCTTAAAAAGAGGAAAAAAAGGAAAAAGAGAAAAGATTTTTCAATCAGCAAAATGGCCCAGCGCACACACACAAAAAAAAAATTTTTTTTTATAAATTTTTTTATTGTTTGTGAAGGCCGGGTAACTGACTACCTTTTTAGTGCTTGACTAGAGAAGAGGATTACAAGATTGACTAGATTACAATTTATATATATATACATATGTATATACTCTTATGGTTATTATCTCTCTCTCTCTCTCCCCATCCTAATACCGAGTTAATATATATATATATGTATATATGTATTATACATATAGTTGTGAGTTTATCTATAGTAATTGATATACTACTGTAAATTAATTGCTTCTCCCACCCACCACATGGTTTGCATTAATGACACGTGTCTATACGTTGACAGTTCAATTATATTACGTAATCTATTACCTTATATTATCACGTGATGTGTATTTATATATAGTATTTATCTATCTATAGATCTCTAGATCTAGGTTAATAAACTTCATTTATTTTAACCTTTCTACTGGCAGGGTAGTATTCATAGTATGTAATCTTTCCCTGGTGATAGAACTTTCCTGGATTGAACACATGGCAGTTCTCATAGATCAAATCGAACTGTGGAGACGTTGGATCAACCAGTATTAGAACAGTAGGGAGAGGAACTAAACTCAATGCATGGGCATAGTTGGGGTATATTGGTCTGGTTTGATTTGTGAACGGTGATAAAGAACCCTGATCTAATATGGTTTTGACTACCTTTCTTGCCTTCACAACACCTGGAGACAGTTTGGGCTTTTGCCTGGTTAACTTATCAATCTCTAATTCTTCAATTTGCTTCTCCAATGATACTGAACATCCATTCTCATTTTCTTCATTTCCCTCTATATGAGTACCAGTATTTCTATTCATTAGTTGTTGTTGTTGTTCTACTCCATTGGCCTCATCATCGTCGTCGTCATCATCATCATCCACTCGTGATAGGTAGCTGATATCATTTCTAGTCAATCTTTCACATAGATTGTCTCTCATCACAACAATCTCCTGAGATAGATAATTGACTCTGCATGGGTTACACATCCATTCAATGTCATCGACTAATCTGGTCAACCGACTACCAAACACCTTTGGAATTCTGAATTTAGGTAATATCGAATTGGAATCCTTGGTAACAACCGACGACCATGGATCTTTATCCCCTGGAACAAATATGAATTTACAACTCTTACACAGCATTGGGTATTGCTCAAGAATTGTTGCTAATGAGTCAAAATATGATTTATACACACCAGATGATGTCACATGTGATGATGACGAACCCTCTGTGGTGTCAAATGCATACTCCGAGAATGGGCCATTGAATATTATGGCAACTGTCTTGTGATTCAAATCATGTTCAATCTCATTAGTCAACTTGTCAAACACTTTCTTCAGGGAGTCAACAATTTTCAAATCATTCAAATATAAATCTCCTCCCAAAACAACAATCTTGTGTGATGGGTGTTTCTTCTCTAATGAAAGCAGTTTCTTCTTCAATTGTACATCTATTCTTCCGTTCCTTGAGTAAATTGATGTGAAATCCATGTTTCCCAGTGCCTCCAACGACTGTTCTCGTCTCTCTGGTGGTGGATGTGACAAAGAACTGACATAGAATTTCCCACTGTTTGAGTAGATACCGTCGCATATTAAGTAATTACCAGTGACGAAAAAACAATTCACAGGGAATATAGCTTGTGTCAAGTCAACCTCGATGGAATCGGAATCGTCTTGTAATTGCCACAACCCTTGAGGACTCTTAGTCAGAAGCCCGAATAATATAAATCTTTGTCCATGACGACCCAATAAGTTCTTGATGGAGGTGATTTGGTTAGATGTTGCCACTGTAGAGGTAGTTTCCGATCCTGATCCAACAATGGAATTCACAGCACTGAATGTAGTTGGCTGGAAATGCTCGTTTCTTAACAATCGATCCTTTAAGATCTGTAGCCTGCTAGTGAAATAATCTAATGAGTCTTGAGTCGTTGGTAAATCTATCTTGAAATTGTTTTGGTCAGTGTCTGCAGTGTCAATGTAATCAAACTGTTTCCTCTTGCTGTTGTATTTGAATCTTCTGTAATTCGATATGTTCATAACTTTAAAGAAATCCCTCCACTTTAAGGTTTCAGTGTCATCATTGTCATCATCAATTATCATCATAGAATGACTGTCATCCGTGGTATTGTTACCGTTATTAATGTTCTCCGTCAATGTGATTTCATCTGGTTGTGTTCCTGATGCTGATGCTGATGCTGCTGTATCTTCTTCGTGCGATTCGCCATCGTCTTTATGGATCTCAAATGAAAGATCGTTATGTCTGTCATCACCATCAATCACTGTATCCAAACGGGAAGAAGGCTGAGATTGTTGTTGCTGCTGCTGCTGCTGCTGCTGATGCTGTCTGTTGAAATGTTTCTTTCTTTCCTGTTCATCCTTAGTGGCTATCTCCTTAATCACAAATGACAAATTCTCACCATCTACAAACAACCCCCTGTCTTGGTCTTTCCAAATACGGGCAATGTTCTCCAAAAATGATATCGTCTTCGGACCCCTCCATTGATTTCCAAACTTGCGACCTATATAATCACTTAGCACTTCTAGGGCACTTGATTGGATGTTTAATCCATGTTTCTTCGATAACACCCTATAGGCCATCGGTCTCACCATGGATGGTTTTAACTCAATGGGCAACACAGCTGATGACTCCATTTGAATTGATGACTTTCTTCTATTATATGATATTCTTGAGAAAGAAGTGGTTCATATATCCATATATATCTATCTATCTATATAATAAGTTAACAATTGATGAAGAAGAAATAAAAAGGATTGGAGATAATAAAATCAAAGAAAGAAAGAAAAGACGCGTTGCGTTTTTCTTATTTTTGAAACTGTTTGTCTTATTTGTGTTAACACAATCGTTATCTTGCTCTTCTCTCTTTTTTTTTTGTCTTTCTCCATCTCTACCACTCAGTTTCAGTACGTCAATCACGAAATCATGTATTCATCAAAGGGAGTCAAATTCTCTGGTGATACTAAAACGATGTCTTCGTCTTTATCACAGCGAGAAAAGAGGAAAAGAGAAGCTGAAGCATTACAGTTTTTAAATCAAACAACTTCCACATCTAATTATAATGACAGTGCCACACAAGCAAGACGTACTAGATCTTTATCACATAGATCATTACCTGCCGATAGGTATGATATAACGGGGGAGAAATATCGTCGTTTAAGGTCATCGTTAGGGTTCAATAGTACCCCCGGAAGATATGATTTGCATAGACCCTCTAGATCTGGAGGTGGTTCAACTTTCACAACAAGGGGTAATAATAATAATAATATCACATCATTATCATCGCCCATTACTACTACTGCTGCTGCTGCTGCTGCTGCTTCTGCTTCTGCTCCTGTTAATGCCTCCTCAAAGTTACCTAAGTCCATACTCAAGTCCAACTTCCAACCAAAAAAACCATATGAGTTATTGAATGAATCCCCTATAGATTCAATACCCGATACTTCGGCCATCCCAACAGAACGAATTCTCCGAAAGCTGAAAAGTGCTAAATATAAACCTTCTCTGATATCAAAATCAAAACTAAAAAACAGTCGGAAATCTAGTCTACCGTCGAGCTTTCTTACCTCTGTGTCCAATGCTGGTAGAAGAATCATATCTTCTGTTTTCTACAATGAAAAAGACAATTTGGTTGATGAGTCAACTCAATCACATAATCAAGCCAATAATAATAATACCACTAGATTATATAACTACAATAAGTCAGATTTACAGTCCTTATCAAAACCAAACCTCAGTGAGAACGTGATACGGGAGAATGCTCAAAGACAAAGACAAAACCTCGATCTGCAGATACGAGAAAAACAATTAATCTTGGATAAATTAGAAGAAGAAATTAATAGGAAAAGACAAATCGAACACATTCAAGATAAAAGAACAGTTGATAATGAGATCAATGAAGACACAATGCTTATGTCTCGACTTGATCTCATAGGATCTGACATTAATAAATTGAAAAAACAGCAGGAGATGAACTTTGCAGGAGTCCGGGCCAAAATCGAGGACCTTGAATTGGAGCACGAAACGGATAAACAACAATTGAAACAACTTTACAAAGAGTTAAAGAAACACAGGGATTTAATGGATAAGGAAAGGGATAAATACATACACTTGTTAGAGGAACATGTCACCAAGAAGAGAACAATTGACAGCAGCGCTTCTCCCAGTACCCCTTTAGTGACTGGAGACGATGATTTAAATGAAAGCAGTTCATATACTACAGCACATCCTCCAACCAAAAGGTTCAAACCCTCCCATGGTGAATCATTTGGATTTGACTCAAGTAAAGCAAAACATATTATGACTGCATTCGCAAGGAGCTTGCCGAATAATACTAAGGACATGGCTAGCGATTTTGCCGGATAGATGATACTATCGTTTTTTTTTTTCACATGTACAATATAATGGAATGCATATATACTTAATACATTGCCATAATTTTTAAAAATAATATATATATATATATTAATTACTTCTGAAAACAACTTATCCTGTAAAAAAGTGGTCAAGAGACATAAAAAAACCAGGACCATTAAAAAGTCAACAAAAAAACTGGAAAAAAGAAAATCAGCATGCTATAATTGAAATTAAAAATAGCCATGGTTGGGACGAAGTAATCGGAGAATCCAACAAACGAAAGATAAATGTACTAAGTAAATCAAGAAAAAAGAAACAAATTAAAAGGCAAAAAAATTTCTAAATTGGAAGATACATCGAAATCAATGAACTTCACCAAGCTTGCGATATGCAAAATACTTGAAGAACGAATTATATCAGAACCTAGTCTGAAAAGTAATGTAGAAGTTGTTCTGAGCAGTGTTAGTTGCCAGCATCAAAGCAGTATAATGGGGCATCTGATTGGCCACCACATCCAACTAGGTAGTCGTAAGAACCATTGTATGTCCAGCTACTTGGTTGTGATTCGGCACCCGCACTGAACCAATCATACTGAATTTGGAATTGTGAGATACATGAAGATGAATCAACTTTAAACTTCACAGCATAAGACCATTCACATGATGCATCAATCAAATCAA
>PPHW02000071.1:0-75406 GCA_003705225.2 Ambrosiozyma vanderkliftii
ATAATATCGATCAGTGCTATTGTGAGTATAAAATTAAATTTCTCCTATTAAGTCTGTATATCTGGGAATTATTCCTGATTCTCAAAAGTAACTTTGAGCTACCGTTTCTGCTTACGTAATGGATTTGGTAATCGAAAAATTTGTATGGTAAAAAATAAATATGCATGTTGGTTAAACCCTAATTTGGGCGACGATCGACTTACAATCGACGAGACGAGTACTTATCATAGGAAAGGTCTTATGCTTGAATGTTGTAACTCAAAGTATAATTGCATTATGAACGTTACAATTTTTGAATCCTGTAATTGTTTAAGGATTTCATCCTTGCATCCTGTAATAGTTAAAGGATCTCATCCTTGCATTATTCTTTGTTCAAATAACTTTAACACCACTCTGCCCTTGAACATTCTGTATCATTAGAACATTCTTGTAATCAGGGATACATTTATCGAAAAGTTTAACGACAACATATCAAATCATATTTGAGGGCTATCAACTTAAATAATGTTATCAAGTTACTAAATAGTTTCAAGTCAAATATTTCATTTAAATTAGTGGATTTAGTAATAGTGAATAATGATTTAAAGATGATTTATAGTAGCAGTTGATAAAGATACTGGTAATTCTGAAAGGTATTAGAAGAATGAAATAAATCGGGTTGAATTCGAATGTTTCACTTTTTTCATAAAGTTGTCACCTACTTTTATGTGTTTATACCAAATTGGATTATTAGCTATATTCAATTAATTAATCGGATTCTCTCACTATTTGAATAGGTGAAACTTATTCCAAAGCGGGATATACAATGAGAAGCAAGTCGTTTAAGTATTTCGCATTGCGATGAATTATTGAGTTCTGAGATTTGCTATGATGTTCTTTACTTGAGCTTCCCATTCTTAATTTGCTGATTCTTGAGTAAAGTTGAGTATTCTAATATATTTAGATTTATACTATATATTGATGATGAATATAGATGTTAGATTAAACAAGTAGGAATGTAAATAAACAGGTTAATCAAACTTGTTCCCATTTTGCATAATATGATAATTTAATCCCTATATCTGGCAGAGTAGTCACTTAGAATGATAAATTATTATAGCAATAACTTTAGGAATAAAACCTGAAATTAAGGAAACCAATCGAAAAATCCAGAAAGTAGTCACCGAAATAAAAGATGCAACCGAAAGTTATTAAAAATGGGGGTAAAAACATTAAAAGAAAAAAGTTGTAAATTATAGATATTATCAGTTAATCATCAAACTCGATAAACTATAATATATGTAATATTATTATGATACAATACCAGTTCCCTATATGAATATTAACAATAATACATAGTATTCTAGTGAAAAAAATTGATTCTTCAAGGGAAACAAGTGTATATTGTAAGTACAGAGCATCATTTTGAATCACTGAACCCTTTTTTTCTGCGATCGTACTCATAAGCTAAGTTCTAATAGATGTTTCATGACTCCAGAGAAAGTCGCCCTATATGGCACCAGCGATCTTCATATAACACAACATATATAGACTATTAATTTAATTTAACTATGAGATTGAGTTAGCATTGAGTTTGCCTAGAGACTATAACTCAATATTCAAGTAATTTAATTATATACTGAAAAAATTAAATATGCAGAGATCGACGATTAGACGCGTCTGCTGCCTAAAATGAGGGCTCGAGTAGGGTAAAAGTTTTTTTCTCTTTTCGTCGTCGGTAAATGGACAACTTATTTTTATTTATTAATAATTTTATATATAAAGCTATCTAAAAATGGTTTTGGTTTGTACCTTGTTTGAATCAATTATCATTACCTATATTTACTTTTTTGAAAACGAGGAAAAGAATATAATAAAATTTCGGATTTCACTTGCTATCATTTATTTACTTAGACCAAATACAAGTTATATCTATTCTGCTCATATATTATTCAATCTGTTTGAAAAAGAAAGAAAAATTATTGCATTTCTTTTAGCCTTTAAATTTTGAACTCTTACAAACAAACCAATAATAGTGACAATAACAACGATCAATAGAAAATAACAGTTTTATAAAAAACAATAATAATTATTTGTTCTATCGATTCCTTTACTTAATAAAGTACACGTACTCTTACTCCATATACCAAAAAGGAGCAGAGACCTTATATGGGTTTATTGTGAAGCATAATTTACATTTGATCATTTTGCATTTTTTTGCCTTTTTCCCACCCATTGATTAATTGATCTACCTATTCCACTGTTGCAGATTTATCCAACGATCCACATATTTTTTATCTGATCACTTGAATCTATTCATTATATATATATATCTTACACACAAATAAATGTCGAAATTCTTTGAAGCTGGCTCATCAAGATCATCATCTATCAACTCTTCATTTTTGAAGAACTCCACAACATCTAGTAATCTTGTTTCATCACCATTACTCAATGCAACTACAATTTCTTCAACTAGTGCTAAATTAACTAGAGAAAACTTGCATAAGTTGCCTGATTTCTGGAGCGTATACTATCATGAGAGATCAAACACCCATCAAAGCTATAGTAAAGATGACACTTTCACTTCCGCACCCACCACTACCACAGCGACAACATCCGAGGAGACTCCAACTACTGCAGATAAGGATACTGATGAAGCAACATCCAATGATTCCCAACAACAGCAACTAAATCAACAGCAATTGCAGGAATATTTGAAAGATATCAAATTAATTGAATTTCCAATGATTGGATCTCCACTGAATGAAAACACCTCGAAAATTGATTCTGTGGAACAATTATGGCAATCAATGACTAATTTGAAGAAACCTCATGATTTACCTTATGACACTGAGTTATTTATATTCAAAAATGATATTAAGCCAATTTGGGAGGACCCAGCAAATGCTTGTGGTGGTCGTTGGACCTTTTCATTCGACAGAACCAACCATAAACTGAGAACCAATCCAGATAAATCTAAATCCAAAGAGCAATATAACCAATATTTGCGTCAAAGAGTCAGTCTTATTTGGGAAAGATTAATTTTGAAGCTTTGTGTAGGTGAATTTGTTCCTGAAGATAATTTATTTAAGGATGTCATTTCTGACGATGTTTGCGGTATCACTTTAAGTGTTAGAGAGGATAGGGATATTATCTGTGTCTGGAATACACACATGGCTTACAATAAATATGTAAGTGATGAGATTAAAAAGTACAAAGAGGATAACCAAAGATTACAAGATGAATTCATTGATGATACCATTGCTATGTTTAATGAAATCATACGGAAGGAATCGCAAGCGGAGACACAAGAAGAAGCCGATGCAGCTGCTCAAGAAGAAGAAGAAGAAGAAGAAGAAGAAGATGATGAAAATGATGACGATGAAGATGCTGAGAAAACCGGCGGTAAAACTGCTGCTTCCAAGGCCGATGTTCGTCTTAGAAAGAAGGACTTTAGGGAAATCATCAAATTAAATCCATTTTTGTTAAGACGTGGTATGGCTGATGCTATGTATAGAATAATCAGCGAGGCTGATATGATTCTAAAGGATGGAACATCACCAATTGATGCTTTGGATGACGGCACTTCTATAGAACATAAGAACAATGTTGACAGATCAAAGTATAAGATTCATAATTACCAAAGACTGACTAAGAAAAAGCCTTTGAATAACAACAATAACAACAACAATAAAAGAGGCAAAGAGAGAAAGAGAAGACCATCAAATAATCGTGGTCACTCTGGAATTCTTCTTAAAAGAGGAGGTGAAAATGGTTCCAACAGCGGTTACAATTCGTATAACAACAATAGTTCTAATAACAATAACAATGGTAATAACAACAATCAAAGAAAATATAAACCTAGAAAATACATTAACAATAATTCAAAGGATAACGACGATGGTGAATCTCATGGCTATACTAGACATTATCCAAATAACACATACTACAACAACAGTACTAGAAGCAGCAACAGCAATAATAATAACACTAATATTGTTAGTAATAGCAACATCAATACCAATACCAGTGGAGATAAGCGTAACGAGGCCTCATCTTCTAGTCCAACTACAACTTCATCATCAACCAACAATTCAAATCCTTCTCTAGATAATAAATTCTCCGAATTGGGAAAACAAAGAAAGAGATTAGACATTGATGGTGAAGGTAATGTTGTTGACGATGTTAACATGTTGAGCTTTGGGTTCAGAAGAAGAAGAATGCTACAACAGCAGCAATTACTACAACAACAACAACAACAACAACAACAACAGGAGCAACAACAGTAGTAATCAGCTAATCCCTTTTTTATAGTTCTTTCTGTTCTCTTGCTTATTTGAAAATCTCAAATTCATATTTCTTGTTTATGTTCTTAACTAACTAAAGATTTTAAAATAAGTTCTCTTGTATTTTTATATGTTACATGATTATCATTGCTTCTTTAATAAAATACTTATATAATTGCTTTTTTATATCCATTGATAAATGGTAAATTCGTAGCTGTTATAATACTGAATGATGTATGATTTATATAAACTATGCTACCAAAACTAATCAGGTGCAAGGATGTTTCAGAAAAATTGCACTGCCTTCGTTACATGAATACCCCTCATTTTCTTTTCTAATCTACACCTATAGACTCCCTACAATTGATATAAACTTTGATATGTTAAAATCATTAAAACAGAATAAATAAAACCAATAAATAAATATATGAATAAATAAGTAAACAGGAACATGATGACCTGTATGTATGTGATGGAAATGTGAGTGGAGTAAATCGAAGTGAATATGTTATTGTTTCGATCCTTTTTTTTTTAAAGATTTGAACATTTGTTGACTCTTTAAAGTTTAGATCAGATAACAACAACTTGGGAGTAAAATGAGTAGAAACTGCTTTTGTTTCTATAACTATATGGTGATGATGATGTTTGGTGTTGGTGATGTGATTGACGTTTGTACCCTTAGAATCTTCTAGCAGCAACGGCATGGTCATCGCCGTTGACTAAACCTAAAGTCTTAGGGGTCAAGAAATCTCTCTTCTTAACATATGGGGCACCAATTTCTTCTTGGTTCAAGTCCTTTCTATCCTTTTCCAAATGTTGTTGTAAGATAACCATCTTGTATGTTTCTAATCTATGTCTTCTGCACTCTATGAAATCATTCTTGAAGTTTGCACATTCTTCGTTGTTCTTAACATTTTCATTGGTCATACATTCAATGGCCTTTTGGAATTGACCAAAACACTTGTTTGGACCACCAACTCTGCTGACTTGTTGTAAAGGCATCTTGATATATGTATATATATGTGTGTATGTATATGAAGTAGTCGTAGTGATATTAAACACTGCAAAGGATAAGAACTGTCGAATACCCTAAAAGAGGAGAACTTATAATTTGTATATACGAAATCGAGTGTTCGTCAAAAAATATTACTAGAATATATAGGCCAATTGTAAAACCCGTACACCAGTGAACCTCATCCTGTTTTTTTTTTTTTTCTTTCCTCTTTAATTATTTTTTATAGTGGTTTTTATAATGAAAACTACATAAGTGTATTCCTATTATGGAATAGAAGAATCATTGGTTTAAACAAGAATATAACCTTCATTGGAAAAAAGCATTAAAGACCACAAAAGATTCAAGATGACAGAAGAGAGAAAAGGTCGTTTTGAAAGGAAAAGTGAACATCCATCAGGAGGCGCCGAACCTTCAAGATGGTCTGGACCACCACAACGTTCATATTATCTAGACGTTGCCAAACCGATACCAACAATCATCACAAACAGTTTAACTCCAGAACAAATAGATGCATATGTCTCATTGGTTAGAATTGAGGAAATTACAAATATGCTAGATAATAATAAATACATTCCAGATGACTCGATACGATCACCGTCACCACCACCAACGTATGATGCTACTGGTCGGAGAACTAACACCAGGGCTTCTAGATATCGTAAGAAGTACTATACAGAAAGAAATGATCTTATATCAAAGGCATTAAAGACAATCCCACATTATAAGGCTCCAGAATACTACAAGAAACCAACAAAAACTATTGAGAAATTGTATTTACCTGTTAAAGACCACCCAGAGATCAATTTCATTGGTTTGTTGATTGGACCTAGAGGTAATACATTAAAATCCATGCAAGAGGAAAGCGGTGCTAGAATAGGTGTTCGTGGAGAAGGATCTGTCAAGGAGGGAAAGAATAAGTCCAGTGTGCCTGCTAGTTTGAACAATTTAGATGAACCATTGCACTGTGTTATAACTGCAGACACCCCTGATAAAGTTAAAAAGGCCATTGCTCTTTGTAAGGAGATCATCAACAAGGCAATATATGCTCCAGTGGGGCAAAATGACCATAAAAGAGAGCAGTTGAAATCATTGGCTATATTGAATGGTACCTTGCGTACTGATGATGACAGAATATGCCCAATATGCCACGAGAGAGGACATAAGAAGTACGATTGTCCAAATAAGGAGAAGTTGGATATGATTGCATCATTGGTGTGTCCCAAATGTGGTAATGTTGGCCACTTAGAGAGGGATTGTAAATTAGGCAATGGTAATGGAAATGTCATGATGGATATGGAATTTGAGAACATGATGAAGGACTTGAATGGTGAGTCCATTGAACAAAATCCATCTGCTGTTCCAGAAGAATCACAACACCAACAACATAATCTACCGTCTCTTCCTCCAGTTCCGAATTCATCAACATCATCGTCTCCTCCGCCACCTTCTAGTGAAGGATCAGCAGCAGCAGGCCAGTTGGTGCCACAGAGATACCCACAAAGCTATCCTGAGTATGATAATGGTCAATATAATAATGATAGATATACACAGAAATATAATAACAGTGGATATGGCAATGACCAAAGACCTCGTTACGATAGTCGTAATAACTATAACCAAGGAGGTTATTATAATAACAATTCATACTATCAGAATCAAGGCTATGATCAAGGTTATAACGATTCTTACTATGGACAACAACAACAACAGCAAAGAAAAAGACAATATGATGGTGGAAATGGGTACTACAATAACAATAACGGATATCAACAACAACAACAGCAATATCCACCATATAATAGCTATAATAAAAAGCCTAGAATGGAAAATTCCTCTTTAGAACGTCACCAAAATTATCGTCAACCATATCCTAACCAATATGGCAATAATTCTCCTTCTTACAATTCAAAATCACCAGTACCACCACCTTCATCCACAACACCATACACTGCTCCTGTTTCATCATCATCTCCTTCCTCTGCTTCTCCTGGTGCTGTGTCACAGGGACTGAAGGGTCCTCCTGGCTTGAAAACGGTCCCTGGTTCATTATCTCTACAAGGCCCTCCAGGACTGTCTGGCCCTCCAGGATTACAAGGACCACCGGGAATGTTGAAGAAACCAGGACCTCCACCTCCTCCGCCGTCTGGATTGAAGTATCCTCCTCCTCCGCCACGTCGTTGATCGAGTTTCAAAAGTATGTATATTTCTATATTTGAGGGTTGCATTTTTCATCCTCTTCACTCTACTTTTCTAAAGAAAAAAAACAATTGTATATATTTTTATTATAAGTATCATTATATGTAAATAGAATATTGTAATTATGAAGTGAACACTAAACGAAATAAAAATCGGGAACATTGAAGCAAAAGAAAAAGGAAAGTAAAAGTGAAGAGAAAACCATACAGAGCAGAGAGCCAAAAGTAAACCTATAAAAATTCCAGATTATTAATGGTAATGCATAAAATAAGAGAAGTGAAATATAATAACAATAACGAAAAAGAAGCAAAAAGATATAAACCACCGAAAGAGATAGAGTGAAGAAGAGAAGAAAGAGATGATAAAACATTATTATTGAATTCCAAGAAAAGGGTGTAAAAAGAGTAAAGGAAAGGAAAGTTTTTTTTTATTTAAACAATTATATTAGTTGCACAATGCTAGATGTCTAAATGGTGGGCCAGAAGAATCAGGAAAGAAGCAGTACGCAACTTATTCAAAAACACAGTCGAGTTTTCTCTTGCTACAGCTCAAACAGGTAGTCGAACCTTCAACCTTCATACATTTTATTTTCTTGTATCTACAAGACTTGCAGCTGGTCTTTTTAGATTGTTTGTTGGAGGAAGAACTACCAGTAGACTTGGATGGTTGTTTAGAAGCAGATGTAGCAGCAGCAGATGTGGCCGTGACACGAGAGGAACGTGCAACAGCTGCAGTACTTAAAGTAGATGAAGATTGTGGAGCTGTAGATGGTGGAGGTAACGACGTGATGGGAACAGAAGAAGGAGAAGAAGTGGCGGCAGCAGCAGCAATAGCATTAGCAGCAGCGACGAGAACATCCACAGGTGGTGGAGGTGTTAGTTGCTTGCCAATGGTAGTGTTGTTGATCTTTGGTGGAGAAGCTGCCACTGGATGCGAACCATTAGAATCAGTATTATTGTTGGTATTATTGTTTGTGTTGTTGGATTTTTCATGATCATTAGTCGTGGTGGTGGTATTATTAACAGAAACTAGCTGTTGATAATCTTTTGGAGGGGAAAATGATTTGGTTAATTTTTCAGACTTGTTGAATTTAATGATATCGTTTCTTGTGAAACCTTTAGAAAAGCAGCATTGTAAACCCTTAGTGTTACAAGCAGAACATGCTTTGAATTTTAAATACTCAAAGCTAGCCAATTTAGAAGAAGAAGAACAGGCCAAGCCCGATCCTGATGACGATGATGAAGAAGATGAAGAAGAAGGAGAGTTTGGGGAATCATCAATGTCTTTAATGATTTTAAAGTATTGATAATCGCCATCCCTTGAGATGAAAGTACAGTGAGAGATTTGTGAATCCTTTGGAACAAGCTTCTGATTTAAAGAATCATCATCAGTTTTATCATTATCCGAGGATAATTTCAAGTATTGGTTTGGCATTTGAGAGATTATAGTGATTTCAGAGTCACATTTAATCTTACGAGATCTACAGCAGTCACAGGAAGGACCAGATCTTTGTCTCTTTGAGGAGGTTGAAGGTGATGCAAGCTTAATAGCCTTTGGTTGTTGCTTCACTCTGCTCTTTTTAGCGGAACTAGTAGCAGAAGTAGCAGTGACAGGAATAGGGTTCTTACCTGCGGACGTATGGTATGGTTGAAGTGAAGTTATAGGTTGGTCGTCGGTGACCAAATTAGCAATATCCAATTTTGGAGACTTCTTCTGTGGTTGTTGCTGCTGCTGATAGTCATCGTTCTCGTATGGTCTCTTTCTAGAATAGGCTGCATCGATAGAGCACACTGAGCTAACAGATGATCTATCCGAGAGAGGAGGTGATGGGGGAGAGATATCATTACAGGCCGTTTCTGATGATGGTAACATACTGTCCAAATTAGCAGATGTTGCAGTTTGGATCAACAAGTCCAGTTTTGTTGGTCTTTGATAGATATCATGTTGTTGTAATCTAGGCAGGTTTAAAGATGGGGGTGGTGGCGGAGGTAGTGACGATCCTGTAGTACTAGCAGGAGGAGTGATGAATTTTGGTAGTAATGGAGACGATGAGGACGATGAAGAGGACAATGATGCAGGAGATTGGTATGGGTTACCTGAAGTGTATTGAGTAGTAGTGAAAGTAGTTGGAATGTTGTTATTTAACTTCAACGAATAGTAGGATAAATCCGTTATGGGAGTACCCGTTCTTAGGTACTTTGGAGTGCACATTAAATCTATGTATATGAATCTATGATTTTTTTTTTCAGGCAGGGAGGATACTATTATGTGGGGGAGAAGAATTAGTTAGAGTGAGAGAGAATGTATATATATCTATATTATATATATATATATATATATATATCGGACTTTGATGTAAAAATATAATAAAAAGGATGAAACGATATATATTCAAGGATATGAAAATGAAAAAAGAATTTAAAACATAAAATTTAAAATGGGGGAACCTTACCAATCTTATATATAAAATATCATACATATGCTACACTGTTATATATATATAGGAATAGTTTCAACACTCATATTAAGAACAAAGGATTTATTATAGGAACATGAGTGGACCGTAATAAATAAATACATACATACATACAGGAAAGGAGGAATGAAAAAAAAAAAGAAATAAACTAATATAATGGTGTATTAGTTAAATCTAATAATAACGAAATTGTTCTTACTCCGTCCGGTGATGGGAGATGGATACGGATGATTCATGCAAAAAAATAGATGGTTCAACGCATTAAATAATATTAGGTTTATGGAGAGGGCCGGCGAGTAAAGGTGGTGGGGTGTGCCCCTCATTTGTTAGCAGCTCACCGGAGCATTGGACCCGTTGCACACGGAGACCCCCCTACCGCTCGCTATCTATTTCATATACGATATACGATATACATATATATTTACATATGTGATACATACCTACACTCTATTGGTAATATATATGTATTAGAAATAGATTTAAATAAAAACCTGATTGATTATTGCCCAATATTTATCAATATATATTTTATATAGAGTAAAGTAAACAAATAAATAAGTAACAAACTACATTGAAAAAAAAAAGACACAGACAGAACAGAAAGAAAGTGTTAAATTCTCTCCGTATCCCTCTCTCCTGCCCCCTCCTCTCATTCCCCCATATAAGGATGTACGGATACCTGTCAATTTCTCGGAGTTACAATTTTTGGTTAATAATAAATAACAATGTACAAGTAAAGATGTGAAAATTTTCGACACCGATACGGTCACCACCCACCACCCACCACCCTCGAATTCGCACCCCCTACTAGAAGGGGGGTTTCTCGCGGACACAAGGCCGGCAAAGGAAAGGAAGGGGCTCACACGATTACAGAGTATGGGGAGGAAGAGGGCCATGGCATGGCATATAGGGGGTGAACAACTATATTTATATGGGGAAATGAAATTTAGTCGGGGTTAGATGCCATTCTCCCCCACACACGGCGTATGGAGAGAGAGAGAGAGAATAGAGAGAGCAAATACACACACACACGGAGAGAGTACACATAGTCCAACGAAGTATGTGCTTTATAATTTATCAATATACAATTGTATATATATGCATACACACTGATAATAAGTAATGTATAACTAGAAAGTAGCTATGTTGCGGGCTTCCATGATTCTTTTTTTTTTGCTTCTGCTCCAATACATACACGGGGTTATCTCACTTCTCATACCGGATGGAAGAGGAGCAATTAAATGACCACCACCAACCACCACCCACACCCAAGCTTTTAATATTTAAATATTAAATTTTATATATATCTATATAATTTTTTTTTTTGCCAAAGGACTTTAAAAACGTCCTGAATATGAAATTCATCTTCTCTTTGGCTGAATAATCGAGAACTCCGACAAAGTGTAAAAACCGTTTTTGGGGGATCTCGAAAAAAAAAAAAGCAAAACAATCAATTTAGTTTTCCGATTTCTTACGAATGAGTGAATCATCATCATTCCTTTTTTTTTGTATGTATGAATGAATGAATTTAAGGAGGTAGGGAGGGGAGGCTGGGAATATAGTCCGGTTTACCTTTCGCCTTTTTTTTCATTTTCCCCTTAAATTGACTCCGTTGTTGTTGTTGTTGAAGGTGGGCGGTGGTTTAATTTTAAATTACACACACGGACATGGATGAAGAGGAGATTGTAATTTGCAAAATACATTGAGTTGAGTTGCGAACAGTCAATTGGACTCCACCGATAGTATATAAGGTGATGACTGTATACTTACGTGCAAGTCATATATATATATTATAGGATAGAGAGAGATGTACCGGAGTACAGGTCCGCTTGTCTGCTTGAATCATACACACATATGGGGTCGTAAGAGTTCTTTCGGATCATAGGATGGATGATCGAATTTGCTTTTTTTTTTTTCTTACTTACATAATTTTTCATCATCTATATACTACTTACTTTTAGCTTACCTTTTCACTTACTCATACATAGAAACTTTATATCACTTAGCTAACAATCCATCCTTTGTCGGTGCCGTTCATCACCGATTTGACTTGACTTGCTGAAAAATAAATTACGGAAGTATGAATATGTTTATAACCACAAAAAAAAACGAACGGAGTACACACACACACAACTGGCTATAGTACATGCTCTATACATACATATTATTTTAGATGACCGACGGCCGATACATACTCTAGGGATATTTGTCTGACAAACTTCCGTACCAATGAAACATCAAGTATTTGTTATATACCAACCTAATTGACTCTTCGTTTCGTTACACTATTTTGAACCTAAAGTCCTTTATATCGGACTACTTGACTTATATTTATAGACATAGTATAGTGTATGTATAATGTTTAAATTTACTCAGTAAACCATTTTGAGTCATTTCTCTATATCTTCCTCTCTCTCTATCTTACTTACTCAACTTATTAAAAACGAAAACTCCATAAACTTTATATATCCACAAGTAAAAAGTAAATAATGGCGAAGATCAATCGCCCATATCCAAGAATTGTAAAGAAAAAAAAAGCCTATTGTATTTGGGGGGGTTCAAATTCCTCTACTGTTTATATCATTTGTTTGTTTCCAATGACACACGCATACAATAAGAGTTATGGAGAGAATCGGAGAGAGTATTTCATATTAACAATGTTGAGATGTATACACATATAGAATAGTAAAAATACAGTGAGGAATAATAATAGTAAGTAGGATCTATAATTTATTTAACAACTCCGAATTTATATTTTTTTTTTCACGGAGAGGCAGGCGTGGCGGGCAGGCAGGCTAAGAGGGAGGGAGGGACACTCACGCCGGAAGAGGAGCTCTCTCTTTTTGCGGGTAGGTGCGTTTATGCGAGAAATAGACCTTCTCCATCAATGACTTTTCACTGATCCATCCATCTATCTACCAGTTAGTCACTGGTCAGGCTAGTCAGATAAACGTGCCAATGCTACTTGCTAATTCTACTTATTGCTTTATTTGTACTATTAACTGAATTAGAAACTAGTTTTTTTGGGGGAAAAATAATTAGTAGTAGTAGTAGTAGTAGTAGTAGTAGTAGAGATCAGTTAGAAAAAAAAGAAGCATTTAAATAGACAGCAACATCTATGCTATTGCTTTTCAATAAATTTCAAGTATTCATCATGTAATTTAGCTTGTTGTGTTTGCAACTTCACTAATTTCTTTTTAGCACTCTTTGTAACCTCCTCACCCTTAGCATTTTTGGTTGGTAGCCCTTGCTCATCCCATTCACTGTATTCTTCAGTCTTGAACATCTCCAAGGGACTAACCCTACCCTTTTCCAATCTTTCCTTTTCCTTTCTTTCTTGCTCCTTCTTTTGTGCCAATTTCTTCTGCTCCTTCTCCAATTGCAGCTTAACCTTCTCTTCTTGTTGCTTAACTAATTCAGCCTTTTCAGCATCTGTGAGGAACTTGACTAATGCCCCTTGGTTGTCCGATCTGTCATCCAATGAAATATTCAACTTCAAAAGATCCTTGTCTCTAACTTCATCACAAGCCTGTAATAAAACCTTGTAATCTTCCTTGTTGATGGCTGAAGTACGGACAAAATCACGGAAGTTTGACAACACTTTAACATATGGTAGAATGATCTCCTCCTTTGATCCAGATTCTCCAGATTCACCAGATGATGAATCCTCTAACCAACCAAGCTTATCTTGTCTAGTGTCAAAACCTAAAATATTTAAAATCTTGGTGATGTAGTACACAACTTGAATCAATGGGTCGATTCTCAGTTCTGAACCCGTGGAGCTGATATAGGTGTTAGAGTTGTTAACCAACTCCATCAATGCTCTGATAGCTAATGGTGTAGCCAGGTTATCACAGAATGCAGCACGCACATTCAATTTAGTGGAGGCCAAATCATCGAATAACTTCTTCTCTAATTTACCAAACTTCTTCGAAATGATAACACCAGATTCTAATTTGTGTTCATTGTCTAATTTCAATGCCCTGACATTTTTGAAAAACTTGTTCAGAGTTGATTCGATGGATCTAACTTCATTCAACAAACTTTCCTTGAAATCTAATGGGTTATTCCATTGCACTAAACCAAATGTCAATCTTAGTTCTCTGGATGAGTATTTCTCCAATGCCTCTTCTATTGTGATGAAATTCTTCAAGGATTTCGACATCTTTTGACCCTCAATGTGCAAATGTCCAGTGTGCAAGAAATAGTTAACCCATTGCTTACAGTCATAATGAGCCTCACTTTGTGCTAATTCATTATCATGATGTGGGAACGCCAAATCAATACCACCTGAGTGGATATCCATACCTTCACCGACAAAATCAGAAGCCATGACAGAACATTCAATGTGCCATCCAGGTCTACCCTGTCCCCATGGTGATTCCCATGATGGTTCACCTGGCTTTGATGACTTCCACAAGGCAAAATCATAAGGGTTGATCTTAGAGTCGGACTTTGTCAATGAACCTTCACCATCCTCAATTAGTTCCATGTTACCCTTAGACCAAGGCTGACATTTAGCATAATCATGTTTTGGATCGTTATCAAACTTGGCAGTGTTAAAATACACAGAACCATCATCAGTTTGGTATGCATAACCCTGGTCAATGATCTTTTGCACGAACTCGACAATCTCAGGAACATATTCTGAAACTCTTGTTGTCACCGTAGATGGAAGAACATTCAATTTGAGCATATCTTCATCATACTTCTTTTCCCAATAAGAAGAACAAGCCTTAAAAATCTCTGGATCTGAAACAGTAGAACCAAGCTTGGCATCTAATAATAGAACGATGACATCTTGAGTGTTTGATAAAAATTCAGAAACTTGAATAGTAGTGGCAGATTGAATGGCGGATAATGCAGCTAATGATGCCTTAACATGCATCGGAAACTTTGGCTTAGTTAAACCAATTTGTTTCAAATCCTGTTCCGATGCCCATTTGTTGAAATCAGTGGAATTGGATTCCTTAAATTCAGGCAAATTCTTGGAAACATATTTATCAAAACCATCCTGTGCAAACTCTATTAAATCAGGAGTGACCTTATCTTCATATTTCCCAGAAAATTCCTTAAATAAATGCTCCTGTCTGGCCTTTATAATGATCTTATCATCGATATCAGTGACATTTTGAACAAATTTCACATTGTATCCAAAATAATCTTGTAAAATTCTTCTATTGATATCAATGGTCACATAGTTTCTAGCATGACCCATATGAGATGAGTTATACACAGTAGGACCACAACTATACCAGGTAACTTCGTTAGCATCTCTTGGAATGAATTCAACCTTGGATCTAGTTAAAGTGTTGTATAGTTTCAAAACTGGCTTATCAGCTTTGTTAGCTGTAATTGGTTTAATCCAACTTGTTTCACCAGTCGTTGGAGATGATGTTGTGGTGGACATGGTTCTTCTTATAGTTATAGAATTATTAAGGTGTCTGTATGTTGATGGTAACTTGAATAATTGTTTAACTGAACTAGATAACAACATCCATCAATTTAAATACAGATTAAATAGAATAAATAATTATTTAATGACAAAAATCTATCAAAAAAAAAAACAAGGGATGATATACATTCAGGGTTTAATAAGTGATATACATAATTAATTGATATAATAATAATTGTATGACACACACAATTAAAACATGTTGAAAAATTCCAAGAGAAAAAAAAAAAAAAACATGTTCAGCGCCACACATATGGTTAAAGGTGGCGCGTGAATTAAAAATTCGCATCAGCCACATGATTTGCAATGGCGAGGACAGCGACGCGTCGCGTATCTCATTTAGAAAAGGGTTCTTTGTATTCAGAACACACAAAACTATGAATTCATCTAAAAACCTATAACCTACTTCTTCTTAATTGAAAGGTCAATTAGGTTCTTATGGATCAATAAACCATCATTAGACGTTAATATGGCTAGTATTTATAAACTTTCCATATCTGGTATTCGTTCGTTTAGTGATGAATCGCAAGAAACTATTCAATTTGGTAAACCCTTGACCTTAATTGTTGGTACTAATGGTTCAGGTAAAACTACAATCATTGAATGTCTAAGATACTCAACTACCGGTGAACTTCCTCCTAACTCTAAAAATGGTGCATCATTCATCAATGATCCAAACTTGCATGCTTCGAATGAAACTAAGGCACAGGTCAAATTAGCATTTCAAAATGTCAATGGAGTTAATATGATCTTATCTAAATCCCTTATGGCCAGTAAGAATCCAAGAAGTGATAACATTAGCTTTAAAACTAGAGAAAACCAGTTGATGGCTATTCATGGAGGGGAAAAGCAGACAGTTAGTTCTAAAGTTGCTGATATTGAGACTTTAATCCCACAGCAGCTTGGTGTATCCAAGGCTATTTTGAACTATGTCATCTTCTGCCATCAGGATGAAAGTTTATGGCCTATCAGTGATTCAGCAACATTGAAAAAGAAATTTGATGAGATTTTTGATTCTATCAAGTTTATTAAGATTTTGGAAAATATCAAACAAATCACTAAGGAGTTGAATGTAGAAATTAAATTAATCAACAACAATGTACTCCATTTGAAGAATGACAGACATAGGGCCCATTCAAAACTGAAGGATATTCAGTTAATTGATTCTGAGATTAAGAAGTTCAATGTAGAAGTTGAAGATATTTCTCAGAGAATGTCTCAAAATGATGAAGAATTGAACAAATTGTACACTTCTAACCAGGATTTCGAAAGAGTGTTAAGCAAGATTGAATCATTAGAACAACAAGAACGTGGACTTGTCCAACAGATCGATAGAATTAAAACAACGACAAAGATAATAAACAAACCTCCAGAGGAACTACATGATATGTTAAATAACTTTGCAAACTTTTTAGCTGAAAAACGAACGAAGGTCGAAGAACAATCAAATTCCATCAATGCCTTAACTCAAAATTTGGAAAAGCAAAGAAACGAATATTTCCAAACCTCTTCATTAGAGGGTAAATTGAAAGCTCAAATTGAACAATTTGAAAACAACAAACGAAGTAAACAAGAACTGATTAGCAGTATATCACAGAAATTTGACTTGAATGGTGAAGAAGAACTTGAATCTGCTATGAAGAAGTACGCAACCGACTTGAATAAACAATATACAAAGCAACTACATGAATTTGAAGAAAAGAACGAAGAGTACAGCAGTGAGATTAGTAAATTAAAAGATGAGATCACAAAACGCAACCAAGAAGCTGTCTATGTCACCAATGATGTTGAGTCTTTAAGAAACAAAAAGCAGAGTCTTACGAATAATCTTCAGGGCATAGTGACAAACGAATCCAAACTAATTAGTCTCAGATTTGAATTAACTGAAAAGGAAAGCGCATTGATCGAGTTCAAGAAATCAAATGTCATTACTGAAATAAACGAAAAAATCAACAATTTGAAATCTGATATTTCTAAATTAGAAATTGATTTAGAATCAAATCAACATCAGATAACAACATCCAGAAGATTTGCGGATACATTAGCCAAAATTGGAGTTTTGAAGGATATGATGAAAGGATTTACAAGAAGAAAGGATTTTCTTATTGATGAATTGAGTGCCAATTATTCAAAGCTTTTTCACACTGATTTCAACTTTGACGGTGATTTTCAAGCAGAATTTGATGCTAAAATGCATGAAGTTAGTGTCTTATCTGATGATGCAAACAATGAATTTGAACAAGTTAAAGAAACAGAAAGAAAAACCAAGGATAATCTTATTAAATGTCAGGAAAAGAGTACCCAAGCCCAGGATGAATACAAGAGAATTGAAACGGTTTTGAAAGATGTGTTTGAATCCTATAATGAAGCATTTGAACCAGAGGGTGTTGATTTTAAATCATTTGTTGCTGAGTATGATGATATTTTAAAAGAAACCGAGGAAGATTTCAAGGAGGATCAATTAAAACTTAATCATCATGAGGCATATGTTTCATATTTCCAAAAGGCGCAGAACTATGTTTCCAAGAGTCATTGTTGTTTGTTATGTAAGAGAAACTTTAATGAAAATGATGCTCAAGAGTTTATCCAGCAACTGACCAAAGAAATATTAGGGTTTCAAAAAACGGAGCAACTTAAACTTGTTTTAAAAACCCAAGAGAAATGTTTGATAAAGCTTAGAAAGGCTTCTGACGATGCTTCTAAATTCAGAACAGTAAACATCAATGAATTTGATTCTAATATCCAGACATTGTCCAAAACATTAGATGATATCAACGCCAAAACAAAGTCTATTGAATCTAAGCGAGCAGAGCTTGAATCCCACAAAACATTATTGAGATCATTATCGGTCAATATAAATGAGCTAACTAGAATCAAAGATGAAATGAAGGAGAGAACTACAGAAGTTGAGAAATATAACGATAATATCAATGAACAAAGTGCTGTTAGTGGTCAAATTCTATCTCCTGAGCAACTGGAGGAAAAGCAACGTTCCATAAACATGGAAATCAGAAACATGAGATTTGAATTAGACAACCTACACAACAAGAGAGAAACTAGCATCAATAAATTAGGTGAATTGGATAACTCTATTAAGGATATGAAATTATCCATTAGCAATATGGAGATGAAGTCATTGGACAAAATCAACATTGAAAACTCAATCAAGGAGGTTGAGGAGCAAATTTCTAAACTGGAGGATATCCTCGTTAAAAATTCCCAGTCACTTGCCGAATTGAAGAATTTACTTGATGCAAAATCCAATGAGTATGCAACGTTCAAGGAAGAACACAATAAATTAAATTCAGCTTTAAAAGTAGAAGTGGACGAGCTCGAGGGGGTTAAGTTCAAGCTTGATAGACTAGACAATGAAATTGAAGATTTTGTGCAGTCAGGTGGACAGTCCCAATACGCTGATTTGATTAAGAAATCCAAGGATATGCAAGAGCAGATCACTATTTCTGAAAATGATATTAAATCTGCAACAAATGATCTAAAAATTATGGAGAATGAATTGAGTAATGCCGATAATGAAGAAAGAGTCATCAGGTTTAATATCGATCTTATTCAATTGGAGACTGAACGGAATGAAAGGAAGAATGAAATCGAAGAGTTATCGTCACAGAATGCGGAATCTGAAAGAGAGAGATACTTGGAGAAGAGTCAAGAACTACAGAACAAGCAGAGGTCTATGCAGAATGAATACTCTTCCAAGATTGGACAGGCTACCCAACTTCGTAAGCAAATTGAACAAATAAACAGTGAATTGAGTAGGGACTATCAAGATATTGACAATAGATACACAACAGAGTATGCCAAGTTGCAAACCAAGTTAGCTCTGGTCACAGATTTGACCACTTGCTACAAGGCTACTGATAATGGTGTGATGAAGTTCCATCAATTCAAGATGAAGCAAATTAATAGAACCATGGATGAACTTTGGAAGAAAACGTACACGGGTAATGATATTGAAACAATCAAAATTCGAGCAGACCCAGTTTCCAGTAAAAAGGACTCCACCACGCGGTCTTACAATTATAGGGTTGTCATGGTTAAGAATGGTGTGGAGTTGGATATGAGAGGCAGATGCTCTGCTGGTCAACGTGTTCTAGCGTCTATCATTATCAGATTAGGGCTTGCTGAGAATTTTGGTACAAATTTTGGTGTAATTGCATTAGATGAACCAACTACTAATTTGGATGAAGAGAACATTGAAAGCTTGGCCAGATCATTAAGTGTGTTGATTGAATTGAGACAAGAACAAGAAAATTTCCAAATTATTGTGATTACACATGATGAAAAGTTTTTGAGATATATGGATGCAGCCAAATATACAGAGCACTACTACAGGGTTGCAAGAAATCAAAGATTGAACTCCACTATCAGTCAAGTTAGAATCACGGATATTTAGATGCTCGTTAAAGGGTTTTAGAAAATTAATGATCTTAATTAAATAAAGGCAAAAGAAAAAACGAGTGTATATAGATATATAAAATAAATATGTGGGGGGTATTTCAGTTAAATGTCCTTATCAGTGACGTTGGTTTTAATGTTATCTTTTCTAATTTTTTTACATTTTTCAACGCCTCCACCCTTTTGCCATAAGAACAATGCTTCAATAGCGTAGTTTTTAACAGAAAGGTTTCTCTCTTTGTCGGAGGCGAATGCATTTAGTAGTTCTAGTATTTGTAGTTGTAATATCAACTCCCAACACTTTTTCTCGAATTCAGTTTCTTGACCTTGCTCTTTGATTGTTGTTTGCTCGTTGTTGTCCTCCACTTCAATTATGTTACCATAAGCCAATGTTCCCAGTTTGTAAAAGATGCGACCTATGGTTCTGATGGCTACACATCTTTGAGGGGCATAGTTAGATCTTAACAAATGCGCCAATTCAGAGAAGGTGTATCCTGGCAATTCAGGGTTTTGAGAATGATGATACAAGCCCTTATTGTCAGTGTCTTTCACAGTTATGATAATGTCACCATCTAAATCAAATCGTATTTCCTCAATGGACCCATACTCAAGTTGCTTAGGCTTTTGGTCTTCAGAGTCAGATACCACCACTGGTTTTATCCAATCCAATTGCTTTGGGTCTTTAGGAAGGTCTGGAAAGTACTTAGCGTGAAGTTTTTCTTGAAAGTTAGGATCATTGATATCCAGAGGTTCATATGGGGCAGATGGCTTTGGAAAGTGCACAGATGATACTATCTCTGGATTTGTCAGTTCTTCGTATTGTTTAACTTGATCAATATTCTTTTGGAAGACATCATCATCATTGGTATCGTTATCACCCTTTATATCATCATCGTCATCATCATTCAAAGATTGGACATCTTCCCATTCATCATCGTCTTCATCCTCTTCGACAAGTACTTCTTCATTTGTCATACTATTGCTTCTGGAATTTTGCACCTCGTAAAACACTTTAGCTTCATTGTGAAATCTAACTTTTTTATCTAATGAGGAGGAAGATGATGTTCTTTTCTTCAGTGATGATTTTAGAGTGGAATTGGATGGAGATGTAGATATATTAGGACCTGCATTATTGATAGCATTCGAATCATCTTCTAGTGCTTCATTGTTGTCTTTTTCATTTTCATTTTCGTTATCATCATCGTCATTGTAAATCAGTTTATCTGATTTATCTCCTCCGATCCAAGTACCATCACCTTCAATGACCGAGTATTTATGCACTTTTTCCTCTTGATCCTGAGCCTTCTTCAGTAAAAAGTTTAACAGTGATGGATCTAAGCTTGCTAGCAATTCATTCTTGGTTTCGAGTATTTCATCTTGGGAGAATGCAGATAAAAAATCCTCATTTTCCTTATTAATGTTATCCTTCTCTCTTTGTATGAAATTTGTATTTCCTTCCAAACTTTTCTCTCTATTATCCGTAGTCAACTTGGATGGAATTGGTCTCGAAGATGAGGCACTCAATTCTTGTTGATGTTGATGGTGGTGACGTTGATATTGATGTTGACGGTGTTGATGAGATGTTGTTGGTGATGTCGTTCCTGTTGATTTCTTTTCATTAGTCTTCTGTAATCTTGCCCTGAATTTAGATGTTTTCTTGGGGAATCCGTTGGATGTGAATTCAGACACAATCGGAGCAGACGGAGGGATTGCCTCCGCAGTTGAATGCTCCACTATTTCACCAATTAAATCCATCCTAGTATTAAGTTCTTGATCCCACGGGCAGCAGATGGGGGGGGGGAGATTGATGTAAAAAGAAAGATAATAAGTTAAAACAATAGAGGGGATCAAGATCAAAACAGTTGAAGAGTATATAACTATGTCGATGAAATACCACAGTGAATATATTCAATCAATCAATCAATCAATCAAATCAATTTGATCTTATCTATCTATTAGTCAATAAAAAGAAAACAGGTCAAAAAAAAAAGAAAAAAAAGAAAAAAAAATAAAGCCGCACGACAGAGAAAAAAAGAACTCAATTAAATCACGTGCCTAGATTTCCTCTATCTGGTGCAGAGATGTTAATCAACGGAGCCAACCGGTTACTTACCTCTCTTTCCCCTGCCCTGTCTTTCCTGTCTGCCTGTTTAGCGAGAGAAAACGCTAACCATCGCGTGCATTACTTATTCTACGCAGCTGCGGGGGGTGTTTTGTGTGTTTCTTTTTTTTTTTTGCATTGCTATAAACGTCCCGTAGGAGTAGCGTACATTAGCGGGTGTGTCTTAACGTAATATGTGGGGGGGGTGAGTGAGTGAAGTGCCTAGCGATTTTAGCTGTGACAACCCCTAACTCTGGCAGGCGTTCATAGCAAAAAGCAACGTAGTTTAAGTGTTGTGGGGTATATATGAGGTTACTGAAAGATATTCTATCAAGTGATATTATACATCAAATGGTGAATGAATTGTGAATATTTAGCTGTGGATTGATTAATAAACTAATGTAGGAGGATATGAAAAGAAAAAAAGAAAAAAACCAGTCAATGGTATAAAACCAGCCATGGCATCACATTATAGTGAGGTAGTTTACTAAGTAAGTACGTAACGTATACGTTGAAATGGACCAGCGGTGAGTGTGTCAATTTTTCAACTGTGTATTTTTTTTTTATTTTGGTGTTTTATTCTCCGGGGTAGTTTCAATTGTTATTATAAATTATAATATATACATATATATATATATTTGAAGTGGTATATAAATACATCATCATAGTATTTTTATTCTATTCTAATATTGTCCAATTGAATTGGTTTTTTTTCTCCTTTCTTCTTTCTCCTTTCTTCTTTCTCCTTTTTCTGATTACTATTCCACACTTACATACATCTATACATAAACAATGACTAGAGGATTCACCAAACAAAACATTCCACAACTTCCACCTGATCCATTATTTGGTTTGAAGGCCAGATACTCTGAAGATGCCAGAACCGATAAGATCGATTTAGGTATTGGTGCTTACAGAGACAATGACGGTAAGCCATGGATCTTACCATCTGTTAGATTAGCTGAAAAGCAATTGCAAGCTTCTAAGGACTACAACCATGAATACTTGCCAATCTCTGGTTTGAAGACCTTCACTGACGCTGCTTCTAAGATCATCCTAGGCGCCGACTCTAAGGCCATCAAAGAGGGTAGATTGACTTCTATTCAATCACTTTCAGGTACCGGTGCCTTGCACGTTGTCTCTAGATTCATCAAGGACTTTTACAAGGACCCAGCTAACCCAACCACTTTACCAAAGATTTACTTATCCAAGCCAACTTGGGCCAACCACGTTCAAATCTTTGAATTCACTGGTTTAGAAACCGCCTTTTACCCATACTGGGACGATGCCACTAAGAAGTTAGACTTGGATGGTTTCTTGAAGGCCATTGAAGATGCTCCAAAGGGTTCAGTGTTTTTATTACACGCTACTGCACACAATCCAACTGGTTTGGATCCAAAGCCAGAACAATGGAGTAAGATTTTGAAGTTGATTGATGAAAAGGGACATTTACCATTATTTGACTCTGCTTACCAAGGTTTCTCATCCGGTTCCTTAGCTAAGGATGCTTGGGCTGTTAGAGAGGCTGTTAACGGTGACTACAAGTTCCCAATCTTGATTTGTCAATCCTTCGCTAAGAACGTTGGTATGTACGGTGAGAGAGTTGGTGCTGTTCATGTTATCGTTCCAGAACACGATGAAGCCTTGAACAAGGCTATCTTTTCCCAATTATCCAAGATCATTAGATCTGAAATCTCTAACCCACCATCTTACGGTGCCAAGATTGTCTCCTTGATCTTGAACACTCCAGAGTTGATGGCTCAATGGGAAGAAGATTTGATCACCATGTCTAGCAGAATTGGTAAGATGAGAGTCAAGTTGAGAGATGAATTGGTTGCATTAGGTACTCCAGGTAACTGGGACCACATTGTCGAACAACAAGGTATGTTCTCCTTCACTGGTTTGACTCCAGCTCAAGTTGCTAGAGCTGAACAGAAACACGGTGTGTACTTAGTTAGCTCAAGTAGAATCTCTGTTGCTGGTGTCAATGAACATAATGTTAAGAGTATTGCTAAGGCTTTCGATGAGGTTGTTAGAAACGCTTAATCAAAAGTTTAATTTGTACCTCAAATTGTATAGTGCTATTACTTTACTTTATATTGTTTACCTTCCTTCCTTCATTCCTTCCTTCCTTCCTATATAAGTTATATATTAAAGTCATTGTTTTTTTTTCTTCGTTATTATTACTACTATTGTTATTATCCACATCATCATCATTATCATCACTAGCATATCCTTAAATTAACTCAAACCTGAAACACTCATAGAAAAAAAAAAGCTATCAACTCAGCCTGAAATAAAAATATGCGTCACTGACCTGACCTGACCCAACCGCGACGTCCCTCTCTCTCCTCTCTCTTAACTAATTTGCCTGCAGCAATAATTTTTTTTTTTTAAATATAAACACATGCAAATAATTGATTCATTCCTATTTACTGTGTATTATTTAACTTTAAGTGTAGTTATCTCTTTCTTTTTCTTTCTACCAGTATCAATCAATCAATCAATCAATCAATCAATTGGTTCTCTCTTCAATAATTCAATTATATATTACTGTTCAATTGTTATAATAGACATGTCAAGAAGACTCAATAAATCAGACATTCCACTTCCAAATTCATCTGCTATTTCAGATAACTCTGACGATGAATCAGAAGTGCCTCAAATCGATCCTTCTCTAAAGAAAAGAAGATCCTCTTCAATGTCTTCCATATTCTCATTACATGAAGACCCATTGCCTCCTCCCGATGAAAAGGATATCATTGCCTTCACCTCAGATCAAAGACACTTATCATTCATCAGAAACTTACACATGGCTGACTGCATCACCTTATTAAACGGATTTTCAGGATTTTACTCTGTGATATCATGTCTTAGATTCACCTTAACCGGTCAGACACACTACGTGTACCGCTCAATGTTTTTCACATTCTTGGGATTGTTTTTTGATTTCTTTGATGGTAAAGTTGCAAGATTGAGAAACAAGGCTAGTTTGATCGGTCAGGAATTGGACTCCCTAGCTGATTTGATCTCCTTTGGTGTCGCACCAGCTGCAATTGCATTCTCAATTGGTTTGCAAACCACGGCAGATGTCTTGTTGTTGACTTTCTGTGTATTGGCTGGTCTTTGTAGATTGGCTAGATTCAACGTTACCGTTGCTAATATCCCAAAGGATCAAACTGGTAAGTCTAAATACTTTGAAGGTTTGCCAATCCCATCATCACTTTGGTTAGTTGCTCTAATGGCATTTTTGGTGAACAAGGGATACTATAACGATAACATTGTTGGTGGTTTGTGGTTTGAAGGTAGTTTCTTCGAATGGCACCCAATTAGTAGTTTGTTCTTTGCCCAGGGATGTGTGATGATATCAAAGAGTTTACATGTTCCAAAGCCTTAGTAGTTGAAGAGAACAACACAATTGCTATTTCTTTCAGAATATGATATATGTATATACATATGTTTTCCCCTCCCATCCCATCCCCCCCTCTTCATCTGTATTTACTTGCAATCATATATATATATGTATATATAAGTTTCAATCACGAATTCAATATCATATAGTAATATAATTAAATATGTTTTACAAATTAAGGTATAAAAATACAAATAAATAGCTCCAATACACAAGTAAATCTTCCACTAATCACCTAAAGGGAACCCTGCCTCTTATTTTCCAGTTATCATCTGATTTCTTAGCAGGCTTTCTAACCGGTATCCGACTTTCTCTGGAACTTTCAACAGTATCAAAAGATGTTGTAACGAGTTTCTCCGCAGATCCTAGGTTCAAAGAACTTTTTCTAACAGGAATCGCAGAGTATCGTCTATTATTACTTCTTGGTGTAGTACCAATGTTACGACGAACAGAAGATCTAACGATACTTGAAGTGGGCACCTTAGGTTTCATTGGTGTCTTCATTGGTGTCTTCAGGGGAGTTTTGCTCACCTTTCTGGCATAATTGTTATTCAAGGTCGATCTTCTTATATTCTTGTTGTAACGATATGGTGTTCCCATGACAGGTGGTGGTGGCATCTTCATTCTGTCCTTCTTTTCCTCTTCCAGAGACTTGATGTTCTGCTTTAGTTGTTTGATCTTTGAATTCAACGTATTTAACTCATCTTTAAACCCCCACGTTTTCGTGTTTGGCGATTGATCAAAGTGGATACACCATGCATTAATGTTCAATCCAAACAATAAAGCTGAAATGGATTCGTTAAAATTGTCCATTGATCTATTGACCCTATTTAAACTTGTCAAGCTTTGGTTCAAGTTGCTTAACTGAGATACAAACTCTGTTTGACGACGTTCATCAAAAAATGGAAACTGTGGGGGGTTCAATGGTACACTAATTGATTCTTCTTCAATTTTTTCCTTAACTGGTGTCTCACTCGATTCTGGTAATGGTGTATTCTTTTGCTGTTGGAAACCTTGAGAAGTGGTTGTTGATGCTGGATAGATTGATGACTTGCCCTTTTTAGGCGTCGTTGGTCTGACAGTAGGAAGCCTTGATGATCTAGATTCAGAAGGACCAGTAGAAGATCTCATGATATTTTTTCTTTTTTTTGTTCCCCTTTAACAGAATATACACTTCTATATAAATATATCTTAGATGGTAAAATAAATCAAGTTGTGTTTATATGATATATATATGTATGATATGATTTAATATACGCAACGCGTTCCTTTCCGACTGCCATATAATTTTTTTTGTTTTTTACGAATTGATTAAGCGGTGAAATTTAAAACTATTTACAAAGCTATATTATGACACATATATACATATATACATAACAATAAAAATAAATAAATGAAGAAAAGAATATGATTGCCTTTTAAGAGATAACCTATTTGAAGACTTTATTAGCGTGTCTCAACTTTTCTTCAGTAGGGTTGGTTAATCTGGCCTTCTTGATAGACATGAACAATAAAATCAATGAAGCAAAGGATAAACCAAACCAAGTAACTAGATATTGCATGTGATTGTTCTTGTAATCAATCTTAGGAACTTTACCTAATGGAACACCAGCATTGATGAATTGTAAAGGTGAGAATTCAGCTGAATCGTTCATATCAGAGGTCGATTTTGGGGACTTTTCCAGTTTGCTAGATTCCTTGTTTCTTGACCAAAAGTTATACCATGCCTTCTTTCCCTGTGTGGAAGTATCAGTATCGGTACTATTTTGTTCATGCAGCCATTCTGGTCTATCTCTGAAGTTTTCTATCACTTGTGCATAGATCGGTCTTGAATTGGTCTCCTCTGCCATTGCATTGATATCAACATAATTGAATAATCTTTCACCAGCCTTGTGTTCAAAGTGGAACATACCCTTCTTTGGTGGATCCTTTAATAAACACTCAATGGTGATTTCACCCTGTGGACATGACAAATGCTGCAAGTTTCTACGCTCTGGGATGACTTTATCATCGACAATCCAACCTCTATCAACTAATATTTCACCGGCACCATTAGATTGCACAAACGGACAAATCAAGAGGTAACCTTTCAAATCATCACGTAGTCTTGGACCAACAAATATTTCTCTTGAGTAATCAAAGTGTCCAGTGATTAAAACCTTACGATACTCCAAATCGGGTATTTGTTCAGCGGTGACGGTCTTTGGTAAGGGAGTAGGGGCGTATGTCAATCTATCTTCACATTCCGCAACTAATTTATTCTTCCACTTCAATCTCTTCACTTGCCAACAACCTAATGCAAAAGTGACAATTGGAGTTAAACACATTAAACTAAATACAACCTTACGGGCTTTTTGGCCACCGTAATCTCTTCCCTTGATCAATTGCTTCTTAGTTTTAATTGGATCCCAATCAATGTTTAATGTCTTCACAGTTGCATATTTTCTTCTTGGTTTAAGACACATCTTAAAACCAGGATTCAATGAGAATCCTCTCTTCATTGCAAACATTAGTGGAATTTTGATATTAATAATTTACTACTAAACTTTAAAGGGTTTTATCGTAAACCCAGAAATAATATAATTCAAAAAATTCACTACAAATTCAAATAATAATAATAATAGGATATATTTTTTTTACATATAAAAAAAAGGTTTTCGATCCGGGTAATTTTCGACGCAACTAAAACTATAATAGCTAATGGATTTGACGGATAATGATCAATCAGGTTAGAAATCCAACTTTGCACCCGCCAAATGCTTCAAAATCAATTTCTTCGTTGTGGATTTTATTTTCAGCAGACAATTGTTGAAACAAGTTAAATGACGAAACCCCTAGATTGTGTAGGAGGACGTCTCGTAAATTCCATACCTCATTTGAGTCGACATTCTGTCTGTAGCTGTCCAAATGATACAACAGACGTTTGCTTGATAATGACAGAATTGCTTCAAATAAAGACAATTTTGGCCAGTTGAATATTTGGATTATACAACTAATTATTAAGATACATAATAATACATATGAGATATACAAAGTCTTCATTGTGATAACTTTATAGCTTCATTCTTTAGCAAATCTAATGGTTCTTTATCTAAGTTCTCTAGTTTTTTGAAGATGCTACACCATAAAAGACCATGACGAGGCTCATTTTTGACGAATGCCTTCTCAATGATCTTGATTTCTTCAGGAGAACCATGCTTTATCAAAAATGAATAAAAATACAAGTAATAATCACCAAAATCAGGATCATTTTCAAAGACAGATTCAAAAAATTGCTTTGCTCTTGATAATGTACCTAGCCTCCAAAGATCTAATGCGATTATCAAGACAACATATGAATCGTCATTGGTTGAATTCAACGCCAGCTTGTAAAGATTCTTACGTTGTTGTGGTTTGGCCATCTTGATATTTTCACTCCATAAGAGGCCAGATTTTGGCATCATTTTTAATGCTTTAGCAAGTAAAATCTTTGCTTGTGAATCTTGCTTGGCTCTAATTTCCAATTTGATTCTTTCTAAATGCAGTATATCTGAAGTAGGGTTGATCGCCAATGCCTGATCTAAAATTGATCTGGCCTTTATCAATTTGTTTAACCTTGTTTCTTCAATTCTAGCGTTATGAATCCAAAGCAAAGGAGACTCATGACACATTTTAGTTCCTATTTCATAACTTTCTGCAGCTTTTGCCCAATTTTCCTGATCCTCGTAAATTTGACCCATTTGAAGATATAACTTTGGTTCTTGTGGAAAAAATGCCAACGCATCATCTATTAATGATAGGGCTCGATCTTTATGATCTAACTGTCTTTCCAAAGTTACGTTCTTATACCAAAGTCTGACAGATGGTTCTTCAACCTCAGCTCTACATGTATCAAAAATCTCAACAGCACGAATTTTAGAACCACATTTCCATTCTAATTTCATGGCGGCAAACCAAAGGTCCTCATAATTTGGATTCCGTTCTAACCCTTCAGATAGAATAGATCTAGCCTTCTCTAAATCATTGTCAATAATCCATTTATCCTTAGCGTACATCAAGTAAAATCTTTCCTCTTCTGGGTTTGACTTAATAGCAACTTCATATGTAGTATATAAAGCAGAATAATCAGGTATTGCCTTTTCCATCCCAATTAAACGATCCCAGGTATCTATGTTGTTAGGGAAATGAGAGGTTATGAATAAATATATTGCTCTTGCAATTTCAACATTTTTATTTTGAAATGCAAATTTAGCATCTGATTTCCATATGGAAAGTTTTCTATCATCATCAATTTCTTCAAGGTCTATATTCATGGAGTTCAATACTAGGGCTCTTGCTGTCAATTGAAAGCCGTCCTGTTCACTTTGAACAGATAATCGTAACCAGCTATCTCTTGTAATTAGATCACCAGTATCTTTAAAACATTTTTCAACGATTTTATTCACTTTAATTTCATTTCTAGTGTTTTTTTCTTCTAATTTTGCTCCTTCTATGTACACCAAGTGAAGATCCGAGTGATCAACAGCAGTTCTAGCTTTATTTAATGTTTTTCTTGCATCTTCAAAAGGTTGTATTTCGGCTAACTTAAGCCATAAATTTATGTATTTAGGTAATAATTCAGTTGCTTTCTGCAACATTTTTATTTTCAGTTCTTGGTCATCTTCATAGTTTATTATTTCCAACCAAAGAGTTTCAGATTTAGGTATGAACTCTAGAGCCTTTCTCAACACTCTTTTCTTCGATGCATTATTATCTTCAAGGTCTGCACCTTTCAACCAAAGCTTTAGTGATTTTGGATTGTATTTTATTGCCTCAGCAACGATAACTTTGCTTGCATGAATATCGGATTCATTCATTTCAATATTAACTAACCAAATATCTTCCGATTTGGGACACTTTTCGCAACCCTCTTGGATCAATGATCTTGCTCTTTCATATTTTCGAACTTCGAATTCCAATCTTGCACTAGCAATCCATGCACTGGGTTTATTTGGAGTAGATTCTCTCATCTTAGTGAACAAAACTCTGCTCTTATGGTAGTCACCGATATTACTGCTGATTTTCGTTGATGATTCTAATATTGCATTCTCATCCTCTTCAGCATTATTGGATAATCGTTTTAGATAATCAGATGCATTTAAGGAATCAGATGAATTGTCCTTTAGGTTAGCCAGTTGGCTTGCTAAGACCTTATCTTTAGCCAAATTAACACTAAAGATATCAATATTTGCATCTTTATCCAAAGTATGGGCAGAGTTTTGGTCACTGTCTCTCATATCTGTTATAAAAGTATCTGTGTTACGGTAAAATCTCTGCTGTTCCTGCTGTTCTTTTCTAGATCTTTTGTTGTGTCTAGTAAAGTCCCCTGATTCTGGAAGGTTTAACCATTGTTCTTCTGAAACCTTCGACAATTCCTTCTTATAGTCTTGAAACTGTTCACCAATTGACTTGATTGACTGACCTATAGAAATATCCTTTGCTTGGATCTTATCGGTGTCTTCTTCTAGTTCATGAATGTCTTCATCCGCCTTTCTTTTTTTATCATTTCGTTTCTTTCTCATCTCAAGCCTTTTCTCAATTTCATCATATATCTTATCCGCTTCAAGATCATCATCGGCATCACCACTCTTAGCTCCAGAAACAAGACCACCATAGTCATCTTCATCTGCATCTGAAAACCTATCATCATTGTCATCGTCTTGATTTGTTAAGGAGAACGCTGGATTTCTGTTAGTGTCTCCTATACTTCCAAGGCCAGCTTGTGTTGAGAACCCAGCTGCACCTCTACCAATACCAGCTATATAGTTAGGAGGTGCTTCCTGATCTAAGAAGCTCTTTCTTTCCATTGTATATGGTTTTTAACCCGATGATATTATTACTAATAGTAATATGAATAACATATACACCTTTTTTTGGATATCACTGTATATCTAGGCTATAGAGTATATTTACATATCGAAAGGGAAAAAGTTAAAGAACTTCAAAAACCAGGACATCTGATGTGAAAAACCTCTTTAATGCGGATGTCTAAAATTTTTTTTTTTAAATTTTTTTTTTACCAAAAAAAAAACCAGACTTTTATTACAATCATATTGCTAATAAATACATACATATACTCTGTATATAATATATACATACACACATCGATATAGATATATATATATATATAACAATAATGTCTAAAAGAGTTGCTGAAGACAATGTTCCACAAAAGGCTGCAAAAAGAGGTGAAAATGATCTACCCCCAGCTTCTTCTGCTCAAGACGCAGAAGGTGATTTAGAAATGGAAATTGAAGGTGGGTTGGAAGATTTGTCCGGTGATGATTATGAAAGTGAAGGTGAAATCATTGAGTTAGATACATCTGGTGAAGAGGACAATGACAACTTGGATGATGATCAATTGATGGAAATAAGTGCCGAAAAGGCTCAAAAATTGATATCTGAAAACAAGCTAGCAACAGATGAACCACAACAGGCAGAAAAGGAAGATACATTATACCTACCACATAGATCTAGACCTTTGGGTCCAGATGAGGTTTTAGAAGCCGATCAAACTGTGTATGAGATGTTACACAATGTTCATATGCCATGGCCGTGTCTTACGCTTGATATTTTACCAGATAATTTGGGATCAGAAAGAAGAAGTTTTCCTGCCAGTATGTATTTAGCCACTGCCACTCAAGCATCCAAAAACAAGGATAATGAATTAATTGTGATGAAGTTGAGTGAATTGTCTAAAACATTGGTTAAGGATGATGATGAAGAAGACGAAGACGAAGACGAGGAAGATGACGATAGCCGTGATCCAATTCTAGAATCAGAAAACATTCCATTGAAAAACACAACAAATAGATTAAGAATTTCACCTTTCTCTGGCAAAAACAAAGAGTACCTAACAGCCACCATGTCTGAAAGTGGTGAGGTTCACATTTTTGACATTACACAACAATTTAAAGCATTTGACACTCCTGGTTTGATTGTTCCAAAGACCTCTAAGAGACCAATTCACACCATTAGAAATCATGGAAATGTTGAAGGATATGGTTTAGATTGGTCTCCAAACATTTCTACAGGAGCATTATTATCCGGTGACTTAACTGGTCGTATTTACTTTACACAGAGAACAGGCAGCAAATGGGTGACAGACAAAACACCATTCCTTGCATCAGATGCATCCATCGAGGACATTCAATGGTCTAAATCCTCTAAAGATCCAACAGTTTTCGCAAGTGGTGGTACTGATGGATATTTAAGAATCTGGGATACTAGATCAAAGAAACATAAACCAGCTATTAGTGTGTTAGCTTCTAAATCTGACGTCAACGTTATATCATGGTCTGAGAAAATTGACCATTTATTGGCCTCTGGACATGATGATGGTACCTGGTCTATCTGGGATTTGTCAAAGCTTTCACAATCACAAAATGCCACCCCTGTTGTGTCTTATGACTTCCATAAATCACCAATTACTTCTATATCATTTAATCCACTGGATGAATCATCTGTGGCTGTCTCTTCTGAAGACAATACTGTCACATTATGGGATTTAGGTGTTGAAGCGGATGACGAAGAAATTAAACAACAAAAGGAAGAAGCTACGGAGTTGAACGATATTCCAGCTCAATTATTGTTTGTGCACTGGCAAAAAGATGTGAAAGATGTTAGATGGCATAAACAAATTCCTGGTGCTTTGGTTAGCACTGGTACAGATGGATTGAATGTGTGGAAGACCATTTCCGTTTAGATGTAACTTTTACAATGATTTTAAATATTAAGAAAATAATATATTTTTCATTATGTATACAGTAGGCAAATTGAATTATATAATAGTCTAATAATAATTCATTTTCATTTTCATTTTCATTTTCATTTTCATTTTCGGCTTTGTATTTTTATGCTAGTAAAGGATTTCTTTCATTCGTTTCTATATTTTCTCTCTCGATATTGGATATCGCCTCTCTTTCCAATTCATTTGTATCATATTTCCATTTATAATATAAACATAATATTAATAATATTAGTTGTAGATTAGCAGCGGCAAAATAAGGCAACCATGAGCTCCATTTCGATCCTGGTTGTAGATATAATGATAAAGACCACACATACCCCCCAGGGGTTTGCAATAACATCATGGGAATGGACAATGAACCAGCATGCTTCAACTCAAATGTTGTGTAGATTTGTGGAAAATATTGGATCATTGCTAGAATGGTTGCAAGAACCCCACTAATATTGGCAAACCTTATAATCTCATCCGTAACATCTCTATAAAAAGCAACATATATAACAATGACGAAATTAATAAATGCATATGCCAAAAACACCTGGAAACATTTATAAATTCTATTAAACTCTGCTCTTCCTTCATCTATAGAATTGTTGGTTAAAAAGATACAAAGAAATAGAATTGCACAGTAACCAATCATTTGTAGAGTGACTTGAATGAAACCCACCTGGGAATTCATACACTGAAAGGCAGTTAAATCAATTCGACAGCAGTTTCTTGCCGGTAAGCTGACCAAATAAAGATTCACAAATGCAGATAGACCTGATGTAGAACCCAACAACAAAAATATAGGGGAAAGCCCTTCACTGGTTCGTCTTTTGATGATTCTTATATGTTGTGGAACGTAAGAGATGTAAATCCCAAGGGCTAGAAGAAGCCCAAACGAAAAGTTCACTTTAGATGGATTTTTATATATTCCACAGACTGTATCTAATATCTCCATTGTAGCATGTATATAGGTAGGTATATGGATTTGAATAATACTGGTTTCAATATTATGTGTTGAAAAACCTATGAACTATGTAGAAGTAACTATATACATCATCTAAATGGATTATCCGATTTTCTTATCTTAAAGGATTACGTGCGGCTCAAAATATTTTGGCACATCCGTACACCAGATAGAGGGGGCACTGAAAGAGAGGGAGAGAGAAGAAAAAAGAGGGGAAACATTTGATATCATTTTAAAACATTAAAAAGATGGGGGATCTTACCATTTAAGTGACAGAACCATTTTTACATTCAGGTACATTAACCGTTTCGAATAATCAAATACTTCAAAATGACTTTAGCTACCGCTTTTGCTGAAACTACAAAGTTCACTACTTCCAATGCCGAAATGAGAATTCGTGTGTTGAATTTATACAGAAGATACCTAAGACATTCTAAGGATTTTGTCAACTCCTATGATTTAGATGTTCCAGCCTCCCAGGTTAAAACTAAAGTGAGACAAGAGTTTGAAAGACACAGATTCGTTAACGACTTGGCTGTCAGAAATGTTTTGTATATGAAGGCACAAATGGAATTCCAAGAGTTGGTTAATTTCTGGAAGCAACAATGTCATGTTATGAAATACTTTGAACCATTCCAATCATATGGTACTACCACTGGTGATGACTTTGTTCAAAAGTTCTTGAAGGGTGCTAATTAATTAATTAATTACATAACTCAAACATTAGAGAAAAAAATATAACCACATAGCTAAATTCATTTCATTTCATATCACCTTCATTGCATTTTTATATCACATTCCCATGTTATACTACTATTTATTTATTAACGTTTTATGTCTTTTTTTTTACACTTTCTAAAAGAAAACATATAATATATTATTTATTACAAATATACGAAATTAGGATACAAGGGAGGAAAGAACAGTTAAGTACTCCTTCTTCCTAGGCATTATTAGTTGGCAGTTCAAGTAAATCCTTTTTCAAGTTCTCCACAATGGTATTACACACTGCATCATCAACAATTCTGATAAATCTAACCAATTCAAATGATGTTTCATAATCCTTGACTAAAACCAATTTCAAGAGAATCTTATTGATAATCATTATGTCCTTTTCACCCAACTTTTCTATTTTCTCGTAGTTAAGCATAATGATAAAGTAATGTGCGCTTAATCTGTAATCCTTATTTTGATGGAATAACTTATCTAAAACGTCTCTGGGGGTTTGTCCAAATTTAGTGAAAAAAATGCTCCAGTATTGAACTTCAATCTTTTTGATACAATTCATGATAATATAATATTGCTGATTTGTCATGCCAATTAATTCTATTAATCTATTGAAGTAATCATTATTTGTGTCGTACTCCTGGTCATCATAACATTTCTGTGTATAATTCATCAATAACAATTCCAAAACAAATTTGAACATCTTAAATCTATGAAATCTCTTATAAACCGTAGAAATAGACATCGCATCTTCTGTTATATCTTTATGCACATTCTCGATATTGAGTAAAATATAATGATGGATTAAATCGTTTAAATAGTTCTTTTTGGTAGGCTCAAGTCTTAGGTTTGATGTGGAAAAATCAATCTCCAAACCAAATATCAGCTTCTTTTCATCAATTGTAGTCAGAGGATATGATGAGATACCAATGGAATCCACAACATAATTATTAACTTGATCACTGATGATCTCATTACCAACTTGTATCTTGAACGGTTTAAGTTTAACTAAGTTCTTCTCTTCTTCAGGAATGTTATAGTGTAACATTTGAGAACCATCAAAAACAGTAACCAAATTAGGAGTTAACTTTTGTATATATTCGGCGCATTCAGATAATTTGAATGTCTCATAAACAGCGTTGTTACCTTCTCTGCTCTTTTTAACGTAAAGTAAATCGGTGTTCGTTAAAAGTAGATAATCATCTCCAGTGACCTTCATTAGGCATTTGAAATTAAGCAGAACACTTTCATCAAGAACCTCTTCAAAACAGTGTCTGAAAGGAAAAACACGGGATCTTTTAAATTGCAGCGTGCTTCCATTTGGTCTGGACTCTAGTTTCAGCTTCCAAGTGTAACAATTCAATGCATCCGTAATGACCATGAGTTCATCGTCAAATAAATCAATATTCATAGCTAAGAAATTCTCATTTTTTCCTGTCTCCTCAAAATTAAAACTCCAGATAACATGGTCAAAACTGAAACTCTCGTATTTGTCTAATATCTTGTTGGAAAAGACAATAATTTCTGATTTAATTCCCTTTTCAAGAGTCTTTAAAACCAGAATTAAGTGACTTTTCCACCAAAGGCAGGATCTGATTGGATTCAAATCTGGATCATCACTGTTCAAATTCCCACCACCCAAGTCACTTTTTCTTAGGAACTTGTATAAGTTTGTGAATAGGTCGTAAATTAGTACATCTTCATTACCCACAACACAGGCATAATTACCATCTTCACTAACCGAGCATGATCTTATTTCAGAATTAGCTAGTCTGAATGACAATGGCAGCAGTTGAGTAGTAAAAATACCTGAATCTTTGGTTTCCCTGTCTTCATCGTTGAACTCTGCCAGGTTTCTCTTCTCATAAGCCTTGAATATAGATATTCTGTCTTTCTGAATTAGAACCGGTCTTTTAATATTGACTGAATTTAATTGTAATGAATGGTTTAGAGCCACCAAATTTAACTTGAAAATCTTATGCTTCTCTGTAAGTATCAATGTGTTCCAATTAATGAAATTCATACTCTCAGCAGTAGTCCACTCTTTAACATCAAAATGCAAAGTTGAAAAGTTTAGGTTACCTAATAAGGAATAAACATTCCAATTTTTCTCATGTAGTGCAATAAATGATTCACCAGATGGATTCAAAATAAGGGATTGTAATCTGTCGGAACTGTTATGAATTCTAATAGTCTTCAGTTTAGTGACAGTCAAATCTTTTTTCAATTTGAAAATCAACAAATTACCATTCCTTAGCCCCAAATAACATAGATTTTTATGATGGTTTATTAGACATGTGACAGCAGCTAAATCGGGGGAATTGGTGGCTTCATCATATATAAGGTTTCCTGTGAATTCCAGTTTTCCATTGAGTTTTTGTACCCTATGGGCAAGCCAGCATTTACCCAGTTCACTAATCCAGATAAAACATTGTAATTCATAACTATAATAAACATGAGCAATAGCATCTGTACCATCGTTACTTTTAGCAAACCAGGGAAGTTCATCAAATGGAATGAAATTCATATCATTGTCTTGTGAGTTTTTCGTGACATTTAAATGAATCAATTGGAATGCATGTGGCTTTGAATGCGTAAGCAACAATTCCATGTTACTGAGAAACACAAAATCAATTAATGGACTCTGAACATTGATGATAAGTTTTAATCTTAACCCGACATCATAGTTAGGAAATTCCTTGGAGTCACTGTTCAATAAAACATTAATAAAAGATTTAACTATACCTTCTGATTCACCATTACTAGGGTTTCTTGTATGCTTTGCCTTTCCATCAGTACTCAGCCCATGATTGACCAAAAATTCATTGTCATGGTACTCTGGATTCACAGACGGGAATCCGTTCTGAATAGTCTTTCCATCCCTATTAAAGACCGTGAGTAATTCATCGTCTAATTCTGTTTTAATAGTATATAGTAGAATATCATTACCACTGGTTAAAATTGCAATTGATTTCCCGCTGGGACTTAATCTTGCTTGGACATTTTCCCCATGTGTCTTAATGGACAAATCAGAACGAATCTGTGCAGCCAGTGGGCTATCAGTCCTACTGTTAAACAAGTATATCCCACGATATGTGATGGCAACATATGGTATTTTGTTGTGTGGGTTTTTTGTGTTTGAAATTATTGAAATGATTGGGTCATTATGTGGTTCTGGAGGTGCATAGGTGATGTTTGGATTGTCAGTTTCCTTGGATGCTTGTTGCATCTCTAAAGGATTGACCTCTGGGAGCCTGAATTGATTTGCAATTGTTATTGGCCAAAACATTGAGATTGTTTAGTTATCTGTGGTGATATTTGTGATAACTATAAAGGTTTGTTTTGATTTAAAGTTGATACATAATCCGAACTACATATATACCTACCTAGTTGGCTTCTATATTATTTTTTTCTCGCATCTCGCTACTTCGGCCTATTTTTTTTTGTCAGAATTGTAATTTACAAATCAGTCTTAAATAAAAAACTAAAGAAAGGGGGGTATATATAACTATCAAAGAATGAAAGGAGACAAAAAGAAGAAGGAAAATGGAAGCAGCCTTAATCTTTAAGTTAAATAAAAATACTCGGTAAAACAAGAAACAAGAAAGGGGGGAGAGGAGGGGAATATTTAGAAAGAAACAAATAGAAAGTAAAAATGAAAAGAAAAAAGGGGGTTAAAGAGTAATACAAACCACATCAGACAATATTAGAGGAGAGAGAGGCCCAAGTATACCAAAAAAAATAAGAATTATTAAACAACATTATTAAACACGAAAATAAAAACACCAAAAAACTTCTAAATTTATTCCATCATTTCTTGTAATGGTGCTTCATCAGCAAAGTCCAAGTCTTCATCGATATCGTTAGCGTCTTGGTATTGTTGGTATTCACTGACTAAATCATTCATGTTAGATTCAGCTTCAGTAAATTCCATTTCATCCATACCTTCAGAAATATACCAATGTAAGAAAGCCTTTCTTCTAAACATAGCACTGAATTGATCACCAATTCTTCTGAATAATTCTTGGATAGAAGTAGAGTTACCAATGAAAGTAGCAGCCATTTCTAGATCCTTTGGAGCAACGGAACAAACAGCAGATTGGACATTATTTGGAATCCATTCAACAAAGTAGTCAGAGTTCTTGGTTTGAACCTTGTGCATTTCATCTTCAACTTCCTTGACGGAAACCTTACCTCTGAAGAAGGCAGCAACAGTCAAATATCTACCATTTCTTGGGTCAGAAGCAGCCATCATATTCTTAGCATCAAACATTTGTTGGGTTAATTCTGGAACAGACAGAGCTCTGAAAGATTTTGAGTTTAAGGCGGTTAATGGTGCGTAACCAACCATGAAGAAATGTAATCTTGGGAATGGAACCAAATTGACAGCCAACTTTCTCAAATCGGAATTCAATTGACCTGGGAAACGTAAAGAAGTAGTGACACCAGACATAACAGATGAAACTAAGTGGTTCAAGTCATCGTAATTTGGTTGAGGCAATTTCAAAGTTCTCACACAGATGTCATATAAAGCTTCATTATCAATACAGAAAGTTTCATCAGAGTTTTCAACTAATTGATGAACAGATAAAGTTGCATTATATGGTTCAACAACTGTATCTGAAGTTTTTGGAGATGGCATAACTGAGAAGGTGGCCATCATTCTGTCAGGGAATTCTTCTCTGATCTTGGAGATTAATAAGGTACCCATACCAGAACCAGTACCACCACCTAGGGAGTGGGTGATTTGGAAACCTTGCAAGGAGTCACAACCTTCAGCTTCTCTTCTAACAACATCCAAGACGGAGTCAACTAATTCGGCACCTTCAGTGTAGTGACCCTTTGCCCAGACATTACCTGCTGAGGATTGACCGTAAATGAAATTGTCTGGTCTAAATAATTTACCAATTTTAGAGTTTCTAATAACATCAATGGTACCAGGTTCCAAATCAATTGAAACAGATCTTGGAACATACTTACCACCGTTTGCTTCATTGAAATACACGTTTAAACCTGATTTCAAAATGTCATCGGAACCATGGTAGTTACCTTCGTCATCTAAACCATGCTCACCACAAATGGTTTCCCAAAAAGAAGAACCCTATAGAAAAGTTATATTAATGTCAGTTAGTATCAAAGTTCACGTAAAATTAAAGAACAGGTAGATATAAATATATACATATCTGTACCTATCAGTTATTGTTGTTGTCTCACAGGCTAATAAAAGCCATGATTATTATTATATACATACAATTTGGTTACCACATTGACCTGCTGATAAATGAATCTATAATAAAATAAAAAGGTTAAAGTTAATGTTAGTATTTAGAAATGAATCATATGATTGGGTTATATGTTTAATCATTGCACTCTAGTTGACCCTGTCACCCCTTAAATAGTGGTTTATTTTTGCAAATCACCAAAAACAAAACAATCTAGTAAAGGGCCTGATTTTAGGTCATCGGAATGAAAAAAGGTATCTAAAAATGCATATAGTGACATACAATTTCTCTCATGTCTGTATATATATATGAATATGAGTATTGTGTATTTGTTGGTGTACTTAATACGTGATAACAGTATGAATATGGTATATAGCTTTTAGTGTTTTTCCCTTTGTTTTGATTTTAGCTAATTTGTTGTTTGTTGATTTTCGCTGTTGTAAACAAATTTATCAAAAGGGAAAAAAAAAAGAGACGCGACTAAATTAAAAGTAGGGTAACTGCTCATCACGTGATTGAGAGTTTATCTCTCATTCATATCTACCTATCTATCTATATAGTATATATTAACCTATGTGATCACTTTGGCTTTACAAATTACTTCAAATGTACAATGTGTCTATAAGGAACACTTGTTCTATCTATATAAAATATGCATATATTATCAACCCACCAAAAAAATATTTATTATACATGAACCACCAGTTATTTCATGGTATGTAAACTTTACTGTAACCTTCAACCTTGGATCTACAGCAAACACACTCGTTGAAGTTTCTGACAAACAAATTCACTCTGCAGTTTTCACAAATAGAAAGACACTTGCATGGCCATAAGATTATATGTCTTGAATTGACATGGCATATAACACAAGTTCCTAATGCCTCTTCCATATCGTAATCGGATGAAGAAGCATGTTTCTGATTCTTATCCACACAGCAAGTAGATGTGGAATCACCATCATGTTTATGGTTATTCTGTTGTGCAGATAATCTATTCTCTTTAATTAAATCAAGCAACTTCAAATCATCGTTGTAGTAGTCATTGAACCTTGATCTTGTGTTTATTTCACTTTCATGCTCCATGTGATACTGCAAAATCCTATTAAACTTAATATCATCGGAATTATGAGGGGTCACAATTGACTTTAATTCATCAATTGTTATCAATTCACCTAAAGCATTATTCAGTGCATCTTCCGGTTCATTATCTATGTCTGACTCAACTTCACTTTCATAATCATTCTCTTCGGCATCTGGAGTATAATCCCTTGAGTTATCAATATCTGACAAGTTATAATTAGTTAACAATAATCCTGTATTTAACTTATCCTCATCAAGATTATCAATAGAGAGTTCAAGTTCAGTATGAGTGTCTCTTTGTCTTTGATTATTTATACTGCATTGCTTGTTATACATGGTGCTGTAAGACCCATTGTTGTCATCAGTTTTAAGTTGTTCATCTTGTTCAATTTCGAATGGTTGCTTCAATATAATTGAAACAATCAACTTAATGAACTTTTTCATTAGGTGTCTGAGCTGCTTGAGTCTTGATGATATAACCCATCCATTGTGAACACGACCAGAGTTGGCCAATTTATTGAACTCGATCATGTCAGGATGGTTACCGACTTCAACACCATACCCATTCTTCGGCGTTGTGTCAATGGTTTTACCATTATTCATCATTGCCTCAAGATAATTATTGGCCGGTAGTTTAATACTACTCAGTTCTTTTATGTAGTTCTTCTTTCCGGTTATATTAATCATAAATGATCCCAGATTGATTAGAGCGGTGTAAAAATCGTCAGCTAATGTAATATTGTTCAATGATGTAACTGGGTTTAAAAGCATATCAGATGATGGACCGCCTTTGAACACTACAGCTAATAGATACACTGTGAAACTCAATGATATTATTAAAAGAGTGATCATTTGAGGTAAATAACCCATAATAATGGTGAATGGAAGTTCAAAAATCTTACCACTCAAAAATATCTTGATGTAGAATAATAGGGAAGAAAGTCCAATCAAAGTGGAAGGAATTAGTCTGTATTTTTGTAGTTTTAATAAACCTGTTATATGAACGTTTAATTGACATAATAATGCACCCACCGATATAACTAAAAGTTCAAATGATGGTTTTCTAGCATTTTGAACTTCTTGATAAGCCAAAGAATACTCGAATAACGTTAAACCATTCTCAACATACGTTTCCATGCCACTGGTTACAGATATAAAGGTTTCCAGGATCTGTGAGCAGCATAATGCCAAGTAAAATGGTTTGAACACATTTGGAGTTGGGCCTATATCGTTCTTATATTTAGTACTATAATGTAATGCTAAAAATGTATACTCTTTGAATTTTTCAGCATTGAAGTCATAATAAGCTGGTAATATCTTTTGCACTATTGGGTACTTGGAGTAATGCTTCAGAGACACTAGTACCCCATATCCACCTTCTATCAATAAGAAAATTGAAATCAATCTTAAAAGAATCTTAGAGATGGTTGGAAGTTTTTTGTTCGATGATGCAAATATTAATATTCTATTCAAAATTGTAGCTGTAAGCATACAAAAGAATGCAAATGGAGAAACACAGTATGCAATTAATGATTTAGATCTGTTATAAGCACCTCCAGTTGATTCATTCGACTGTTCAATGATCGCATCTGTGAATGATTCCAACAATCTCTTCAGTTTCCAAGCTGATCTTGTTGCAGTTGCGATTTCGATAGAGGCTGTCATTGTAGTGGTTGTTGATCCCGACAACACGGTATCTGTCACTGATGCAGCAGCTGACATTCTAGCTATGCAATAGACGTATATATGTGTGGGCACTATTTATAGTGGTAGTGGTAGTTGGTCTTCCCTAACCAATCAATTGATCAATCATAATCATTTTACATTACCTATTTTAATTTATAAGGGAAAAAAAGGAAGAATGTTACGTAATCCCCACAATGAGCGCGCGCGTATATACTTACTCCACTATATATTATGATTGTATAATAGTATAATATGTGTTGCTGCATTTACATGTTGATCATATATAATAATAATAATAATAATAATAATGTATTATATAATATTATATAGTATATAGTACATATATATATATATATATATTGATTAATTGCGAAAGCCATGCCTGCCGAGAATAATAATGGCATCATTTTGAAGTATTTACATTAAAAAAAAATTGTCATCCCCTCTAATAACAGGTAGCATCGGGTTGGATTTGTTTCAATTTTCTATATATTTACATGAATCTATAATCAAGTTGATTAAACCGTTTTAAGGAGAATCATTCATCACTTATTTTTTTTTTTAGTTCAATATCTGATCATTCATTTAAAACTTGTTTGTTGTATCAACAATTATCGGCTTGTTTGTTTGTGTGTGTTTGTTTTTCTTTTTACCCCCCAACGAAAACACACTATACCGCTGATCAAAGTGATAAAACCATCATCCATAGATAATATCATAATAAGATCAACAATAAGATCAATATAATGTCGCTCAAGGCTACCAATTTGTCATTAGCTCCGGAAGTTGAGGATAAATTGAATGAACTTGCGAAAACCGGTAACACTTCGATAAAATCTCTCCAGGATCTGCATTTACCGAAACTCAATGATCTATCGGATCAAATCAAAGTTGAAAATTTGATTGAGGAGGGTGCTGGTGGTAAGGTGATCAAATGCAAAGACCTCTGTACTAGAACTACAATTGTCATTAAGAAATTTATAAAGAAGAATGCACTTGGAGAGGCTATCAATGAACAATCACCAGACACCACTGAAGAGGAGGATAAAACCTATATTTTCAACTGTGTTAACGAATATTTAGTTTTGAAGAAGGCACTGTCTGTGAAGGCTCAAGTCATCAATACATACTCAATGCTATTGGATGAAGATGACACCGGACTGCATTGTTGTATTGTTACTGAATACTGCAAGAATGGTGATTTATTGAATTTGTTAGCAAAGGCTAGAAGATTGAATATGAAGCTTCCTCAAAAGCAAAAGAACTACCTTTTCCTGAATATTCTCAATTCTGTCAAGTTCCTGCATGCACGTGGAATTGTTCATAGAGACTTAAAACCGGAAAACTTTCTCATTGATTCCTCTGGCCAACTAAAGTTGGCGGATTTCGGATATGCCATGGATTTGAATAACCTGGATGCATATCCAATAACAAATGTGTTTTTAAACTTGGGTACAAAATCGTTCAAGTCTCCGGAACTTTTCAAGTACTTTACCTGGACACCTGAACAGATTGAAAAAAACTTGGCTTCAATTGACTTTAAGAAAATTGACATTTGGTCATTGGGTATATTGTATTACCAATTGATGACGCTATCAAAACCATGGATGGAATCAAGTTCCACCGATGAAACATTTAAAAGATATTCACACCTTTACGAATTTGATGATTTGGGTAACTTAGATAACTTCAAACTAGAGAAAGCACTAAACACTGGTAAATTCAACGAGTTTAACAGTTTGGATACCTTGATCAGAACATTAATCATCAAGATGTTGAATCCTAATCCTTCTGAAAGAATCAGTATGAGGGAAGTGTTCAGATCCGATTGGTTGATTCAAACTAGAGTTGATTACGAGGAACTGACATCCAAACATAAGAACAATAATGACGAACTTATGAGACTCATCAATGCATAATGAACATTTATTTTTATTTACTTTACAAAACAATCCCTGAACCATGATGGGCGGGGAATGATGTTTTAAGCAAAGTGTATAAGCTGTATTTACTAAATAATATAATGAAAATATGAAGAAGGAAAAAAAGTAACACTCAGTATAATGTAACCTGGAAAATAACCCAAACAAACTGTATATAAGTAGCAAAAAAAGGAATAATCGAGAAGGAGATATGCAAATATAGAAGAAAATAATGATTAAATAATGAGCTTAGGTAGCTGATGCAAGAGAGGGATATATAGAACATGTATAAGGACGGTACAGAGTTGGTTCTCTTTCCCCATACTCTATTGTACCCCGAAATATTAGTAGTAGTGAAGTGTTCTTAACTTTAAATAAAATAAAAAGCAGTATTATTACATTGTAGCATTAAATTGGAGGAGAAATAAATCTGTCTTCGGTACACCTGGACGGATCAACTCGTCAACAACTCATCAACATCAACGGTCCCCTCAGATAAGGTGAGAGATGATTCGGATTCATCTGTATGGGAAGCAATTTCCTGTGTCAATGATCTCGTTAAATTCAAACAATTGGAGATGGTATTGATCAATTCCAGTGTATTTTTCAATTGATTATCGGAATCAATGTCAATTGATGGAAACGGATTGCTAGCTATGGGGCAGCAGGAATTGAATAGTAAATCGAGTGAAATCTCCCTTGGGTATTTGAATTCATTTAATTTGTGAGCCGATGGGATCACAAATGGCGATGTCAATGAAATCAAATCACTTGGGTTAATTGTGATTATATTATGTTCGTCAACCTTTTTAGACTTTAAAGATTGCCTGTTCCGTTTTGCCCTTCTTCTATTTTCCATATTTTGGGATCGGTAATCGTATATTGTATGTTGAATGTTTAATCTGAGATTAGACGATGATGTTGATGAGCTTGCTAGAGCCTGCTTGACTTTAATCAGAACGACAATTTATCGTAGGATATCTGTAATTGATATAGTATAAATGTATTACTGGTAATAATCTATACAATGTTGTATGTCCGAAGAGGAAAAAAGGTATATCAACATGAAGAAGCACTAAATTGGGGAAAGCAAACGGATCAAGGAAAGGGACAAACGTCAATCGACTTTAGGTTTTCAGTATGTGCACACACCAAGCAAGTAATTGGAACTAAGGGGAAAGGGGCATTGTGATTTTTCCAAAAATTCACACCAATTATCTTATCCACTGAAATAATCGAAAAGAGTCAATTGGAAAAACTTTACAGCCAACATCTACAAAGAATCACAGGAAACTTAAATCAGTATGAGATCAGTCACATAACATATATACATTTGACATTCAAACAACCAGATCAAGATCAAAAAAATGATTCTCTATGAACAGAAGTTCGTAATGTCAAACCTGTATCGATCAGTGTTCAATTCTTTAATTTTCAGAACTGAAGCTAGATATCCATGATTACTGTATTTTTACATTGACCATTGATCGTATTTAAGACCATTTGGGACAATAATATGGTTGTTTGACGTGTCAGCAAATAGATTACAACTTGAATCACATTATCCACTATATATAGATATATATATACATGGAAGGTAAAAAAAAAAGAGAGAGGTATCGGAGGCATAACTCTCATGTTACATGTGCACTGCAGATACGTAAACAATATGTCACCCGGCCTTGGTTTCCTTTTTGGTTCAGCCAATTTGCCACCGGGCGCACCATATATTAATCATCGGTCGTGCTCACATTTACGCTGATACGAACAATATCCTAAGCGTAACTCTGGTACCACTTACCAGAAAATTAGTCGTTCGTCCTGAGAGAAAAAAGAAAAATAAAGTTAATTTTCGTCTTTTTTCGTCTTTTTTTACATAATTATCCCCATCCCCGTCATTAACCCATTTAACAAGTTTATCTAACACCCTTTCTTTTGTTAATTTTTAATCTTACACCATACACATCATATTTAAACACACCATCATTTGTTCACCACACCAATTTTATTCATTTAATCTCCCTTTAATAAGAAACACAACTGTTTGATTTAATTATAATTAAAAAACACCAAGTTTTGTGCTTTCTACGAAAGAAAAAATAACCATAAAGCAAAAACGCGTCTTTTCTTACTAAAACCTCTTATTTTCACCCAATTCCTATCCATTAGAATCTGTTATTAATCCAATCTAAACTAAACAGAAGAGAAAGAGAAAGGTTAATTAAGTACCTTGCAATTTTTGCCGGAAAAAAATAATTAAAAAATAGACATAAACAAACACCATCTCACATCAGTTTTTTATCAGACTCCTGTGTTCTTCCAAGTTTTGTTAAAGATCTTGTATTATATCCATATCATTTTGTACATTACTCCCTATTAAGTGGCGTTAAAAGACAGCAAATACATTCTTTTTTATTATAATACCTTGTCTTTTATCCTTATTTGTTGATTGTATCCAGTTTTTTATACAATTTGTCGAATTCATAATCACAATCAATCAATCAAACAATCAATCAGTCAATCATCATATTCATATATTCGCCTTTCATTAGTTAATATATATTTCAACTAAGTCATTATCATTCTTCTCATTCAATTTCCGCATTCTTACCTTTTTCTACCGTTAGCATTTTTCATTAGTTCATTTTTCTTTATCATATCCTCATCACATTTTGCACATCTATTTAGTTAAATAACCAGTCATGTCAGAAAATAATTCAGCATCTTCTAATACTCCTTCTGACACTGAAGCAAAGGCAGCATCTAATGAGACTATTCCTCATGATAATTCTCAGTATGATGAATCTTATATAGCAAACTCCTTAAATAAGTTGTCATTGTATTCCAGCATGCCTCAAAATTCAAATTTGCAGAATAATCCTCAATCTCAAACTCAGCAGCAACCACAACAACAACAACAGCAGCAGCAGAATACTGTCCTTAAGATTAGAAATATACCTACAGATACTACACTTCGTGAAGCCTTCTTGGTGTTTTCCCTGTGTTTGGATGAAGTCACTTTTGTGGATATTATTCAGGAACCAAATTCGCCTCCATCTTCAAATTCATTACCGCTGAACAACAACTCAATCTCAACTTCTTCATCCAGTCAGAATTCTTTTGCCTCAAGTCCGATAATTGTTGCAAAATTCACTTCACAGAGAACTGCACAACAAGTTGCACAACTATTAGATGGGAAGTGTTTGTTTGGAACTGCATTCTTGCCAGTGAAGGTTGAGATGACAGAAGAGCAGGACCCGCTATTACAATCACCTACATTTTTACAACAGTCTCCTCAAAAGAATATTTCAAATATTTCATTGCAAACACCTGCTCCATATTCACAATCCAGTGTACCACCTAATACCGCCAACCAGCAACCTAACGGCAACAGTTTTCAGAAGCGTCCCTCTTTGGGCAACCAAAGATCCAGATTTTTGTTTAGTGATCCATTTGGAGGGCAACAACCATCACCCCAGCAGCAGCAGCAACAGCAACAAGCATCGTCTCAGCAACAACAACCACAGCAGCCGCAACAGCCTTCAGGCATCCCATCTTCAGTTGGTATGCAGCAGTCTGGCTCTAATAATCAGCAAATACCTCCTCATTCCCAACAGCAGACGACACAAAATCCTCAACCACAGCAACAACAGCAGCAGCAGCAGCAGCAGTCTCAGCAGCCATCACAACAGGCTCAGCAACCTCAGTCTGCACCATCTAATTCATCCCAACCTCAAATACAGCCTCCACAAACATTACCAAATGTCCTTGACAACTTGAGCTCACCATTATTGGGACCTAATGCTAAGAACATGATGTTAATGGAACCTCAATCTGAATTTGATCAATTAGTTAGACCATGGTCAAATTCTGCTGCCGCTACTGGTAATGCTGCGACATCAACACCTAATCCAACACCATCTAAGAACATTCCCGAATCTCTAGCCATTAATACATCATTAACATCCAATAATTCGGCTCCTCTACCTGCTGGAATACCCACCCCATTATCCAATGATTGGGAACGTCGTAGACAACAAGGTCCTGCTTCATTTTTCCCTGGGAATACTCCTCAATCTAACAATGGTGCACCACTGCAGAATATGATGTTGAATGGGCCAAATACACCTTCTATTGCATCACCAACTTTTCAAACACAACCATCTATACAACAGCAGTTGCAACAGCAACAGCAAATTCCTGAGTTGTCGTTGTTAGCTAGAGTTCCTCCACCTGCTAATCCTGCTGATCAAAATCCTCCATGTAATACATTATATGTGGGTAATCTTCCTCCCGATGCTACTGAAATGGAATTACGTGCTTTGTTCCAACCTCAAAAGGGTTTCCGCAGACTGTCTTTCCGTACTAAGCAAAATAGTGCCAATGGTGGTAATGCTCATCATGGGCCAATGTGTTTTGTTGAGTTTGAGGATGTGGCCCATGCCACCAGAGCGTTGGCTGAACTCTATGGTAGAACTTTACCTAGAGCCAACGGTAACAATGCTAATAATAATAAAGGTGGTATCAGATTGAGTTTCAGTAAGAATCCATTGGGTGTGAGGGGTCCAGGTCAAAACAGAAGAGGATCAAACAATCCCCAATTTAATTCATCATCAACGAGTGGTGTTAGTGTGTCTGGAAATGTTGCTCCTACAAACCAGCCACAGCAACAGCAGCAAGCACAGCAACCTGTTCCTACGGCAAATGGAAAGATCATTGGCGGAACAGGTAACCAAGGATCGGGATTGAACCAACAGGGAAATTTCCAGGGTTTCAATCAGTTTAATTACCAACAAATTCCACCATTAAGTCAATTTCCAAAATAGTTTAATCTAATACAAGCCTTTCTATAATGAAAAACTAATGAAATGTTTATGTATGCTGCATGAACAACAAACTGCTGGGTTTTATGTATTTTCTACTCCCCAATATAATTTTTTACCCACTTTACCATTTATGTTTAGTCTTTTCTTCATTTTACTCATTTATTCATTCATTATTATATTTTCTCTTGCTATGTTTGTCTTTTTAATTGTTGTATTTTACATGTCTTCATATATTTCTTTGTTTTTTTTTTCTTTTCTCTATCTCTCTCTCTCTTTACCAACTGTTTTTCCATGATTTAAGCTTTAACATTCTATGACTTGCTTTCCTTACTATCCTCTTTTTTTCATTATATATCGCACTTTTTTATTTTTAAATTGTCCATTTCTATTAGTGAACACTATCTATCTCTTTATTTTCTCATCATTGATTATGCACAAGATATCCTAACTACAAATCAACTGATCCTGGTCCTTTGTCGTTTGTTTTATTTTATTCGTTACATTTACATTTTTTTAGTTTTCCTTTTCTTTGTTACGTCTCATACCGACTTTTAATCTAAATTCAATTCAATAATGCATATATAGTTAATTAATAAGATCAATCGATCACTTGTAGATTTTTTTTTTTGACTGTCGGAGTTTCAGTGAAAAAAAAAAAAATCCCCGTCAGATTAAGCTTTTTTTTCTATATACCGCTTCCCACCAGTACTAAATCGTTACAACTACAAAAACCCAGATGAACTAGTCAATGTTAATATAACTAACAGATGAAACAGAAATAGATTTTATTATCTATAAAAACGAAATACAAAATGGTCGTTAAAAAAAAAAAAAAGAAGAAGAAGGTCATAAATTGTTTCTTTGGATAGCAAGCTAGGTGGAGGTGGGTAGGCTTATTTCAACTCCACAACTTGATCAACACCAGGATACGATGGAACTTCAATGTTCCATTTCTTTGCAAGTTCTGAATTAACAAATCTACCACCTAGGTAATGTTTCTTTGCAGGGTCTAACTTTAATGAACATGGTTTTGGGGCTGTCAATGAGACTAATAAATCAGGTTGATATTTTTCAACCTCCTTATTCACTGGACCTTCATCGACATCCCACCCAGAGGGGATATCCACAGCGACAACCTTAGAGTCATTTTCCCTTTGTGCCTTTAACAATTGGATGATTAGGCTATCAAATGGCGGTCTGATTGGAGGTTTAAAGGAGAAGCCAAATAAGGCATCAATGATGATATTTGATGATTTAAACGTATTAGCCAATTCATCCGTATCGTCAGCTTTTATGAATTCAATGTTAAAGTTAGTTAATTGTGTCACTAGACCATTGAATATTGGTCTATTCGTAGGCTTTGGGTAATAAATCTTCAAATTCTGGTAGCCAAAGAGTTTTAAATGTCTAGCAGCAACCAACCCATCGCCTCCGTTATTACCGGGACCACAAAGGATCAAACAATTTGGATGTGTGGATGGGGGGAAAACTTTATAAATAGCCTGGGCGACAGATAACCCGGCCAACTCCATCAATTGATCAATTGAAAAGCCCATGGTTGACATAAGTTCTTGATCTAATAAGGCTGCTTGTTTAGCGGCAATGATTTTGAAAGACATATTGGTTTGTGAATAGTATATAAGACTGGTAAATAATGATATAATAATAAGTAGAATATATGAGAATATTTTCATTAAATTATGAACTATAAGAAAAGTGTAATAAGATTGAATATACTGGATAAAAAAAGAAAAAAGAAAAAAACAGTTATATATATATATAATATATAATATATATACATACCCGAAAGTAACCTGATGATGATGATGAAAATAGCACACACCATATAAGATGCATCTTTACACCACTAAGCGAATCACGTGAAACGCATATATACACATATTCACATAATAAATACACATACATACATACATACATACATACAATAAAAGATAAATAAGAAAATGAGAGACGCGTGTTGTTTCGTTTTTATGATGTTTTTTTTCAAACAAACAAATCAGACACAAAAAAAAAAAACAGAAAACGTTAGGGATAAAGTATTCTTACATCGGAATGTACTAATTTCCATACCATACGCACATCTGATTACTCTTTCTATTATCTGAACCAGATACTTTGAAATCCAATCTTTACACCTGCATTATCTAAGAAAATGAGAAACTCTTCAGCAGCACTAAGACGTCAAAAGGATCAGAAGCGTGGTATTCGTTTCACGATGATGGTTGTTGGTGCTTCAGGTACCGGTAAAACAACCTTTATCAACTCCATTTTGGATCAAAATATCGTGCCACATAAATTCAACTATGAGAACTTGGAAGCTTCCCATTCCATTCCAAAGACCATCACTTTTGCTAATTTGAACGGTACTGTCACTGATGCCTTTGAATTTGAGAAGAAGTTTGATCCCTCAATTGCTCATGAAGAGCCGGGTATTGCCATTACCGAAACCTCTGTTGAGATTGTCGATGAGGATGATTCCAAGTTGCTTTTAACTATTATTGATACCCCTGGGTTTGGTGATAACCTGGATAACAAAATTTGTATCACTGAAATCTGTAACTTTTTGGAACAACAATTTGATTTGGTTTTGGCTGAAGAGACAAGAGTCAGAAGAAACCCAAGATTTGAAGATACTAGAGTTCATGTTTGTTTGTACTTTATTGAACCAACTGGACATGGTTTAAGAGAATTGGATGTCGAAACTATGAAGAAATTGTCTAAATTTGTTAACATTATCCCAATTGTCTCTAGAGCTGATTCATTCACTAAAATTGAATTGGCTAACTTTAAAAGAATAATCATGCAAGACATTGATAGATTTAAGATTCCTATTTTCCAATTTGCGTATGATGAGGAGGAAGATGACGATGAAACCATTCAAGAGAATAGCTTTTTAACTCAATTGCAACCATTCTCCATTATCACATCGGATGAGGAAATTGACCTTAATGGAAATAAAACTAGAGTGAGACATTATCCATGGGGCTCCATCGACATTAATGACACCACGGTGTCTGATTTCCCTATTTTAAAGTCTGTTTTACTTGGTTCTCATTTGCAAGACTTGAAGGACATCACTCATGATTTCTTATACGAAGCTTATAGAACTGAGAAGTTGGTTAGTGTCGCTGACCTACAGGATGAGTTTAATGAAGACTCTGAAAGAGCAGCTCCACCATCAATGTCCAACCTGGCTGACATTGCTAACTCCAAGTCGATGTCTCAATTTGACACCGTGCCTCCTATCAAGAACAGAGATGTCAGTGGTTTGTCTGCCAAGACAAGTCAAATGTCACTGAGCGACAAGCCTCTTCCACCTGTTAAGGACAACAATCAACCAAAGTCAAAGAGATCAATGTTATTAGATGATAATGTTGGTGTCAATGGTAACGGTAACGGCAACAGTAAGGCTAACGGTTACGGTAGTAAAGACTCTGAAATGATCAAGACTAGAATTGAGAATCCAAGTGATGACACTCTAATGAGTAATAAGGATTTGAGATCTATCACAGAAGATGCTAGCCATGCCCAATCTTCGGTAGCTGGTAGTCCATACCAATCACCAAGATTCTCTGAGGCGGGTTCATTCCAATCCAGATCCCCTGTTGTTGACACTAAGAAGATTAGAAAGATCAGTGAGACTGTTCCTTATATGTTGAGACACGAATCCCTAGTGACAAAGCAACAGAAGCTAGAGCAATTAGAACAACAATCTGCATTAGAGTTATCGAAGAGAGCTGCTGACTTGGAGAAGAAGGCTATGGAATTGAAGCTCAGAGAGAAGAAGTTGAGAGAACAGCTAGCCAAGAAGGAGGAGTTGGAGAAGAAATTGAATGGTTTCAGTAATGTTGCACAACATGAAGATTCAAATGCCACTTTCGGTACCACAAAACATACACCTGCTACTGCTACTACTGCTGCTGCTTCCACTCATGAGACTGCAACTGATGATTTGGATGTGAGATCATCATCTCAACATTATGATGATGCCGTTGAAGAGGCAAGCTTCATAGCTGGTGATGACAAGAATTAGTTTCAATTAACATTCTCTATGTTTTGTTTCGTGTGTTTTTTTTGTTTCTGTTCTTTTCTTCGTTCATTCTTTACTTTGTTATGATTATCACATTATTATGTTTTGCATGCTCAAGCATTTATTTCTCACTCTTACTACTCTATTTAAATTATTCCTTCCTAACATCAAGGTAAGGTTTACTTTTTTTGCTTTTCTATAGCCTTTCATCTTACTTACACCCATTTTATATCCCTCCATTTTTTTTTTATTTGTTCATAATTATTATTATTATTATTTGTTCTTTTGGTTTTTTTTTTCGTTCTTTCATTTGTTTCCTCTGTTTGTGATAGTTTCTTTATATTTGTACTCTATATATTCTATAGAATATGTATGTATGTTCCCTCTCTCTCTCTCTTTTGATCTACAGTGAAATAATAATATATATCCATCCATTTTATTATATAGATAGACAGACAGATAGACAGACAGACAGATAGACAGACAGACAGATAGACAGACAGACACACTCGCGTGCCACTTTGATAGTCGGCAAAAGAGAGAAGAAATTTTTGTATGGCTGGCTGGTCTAGGCTGGTCTGGCGGAATATCTCCATTTCTTTATAATGTAACCTCTATTGCTCTTTTTTTTGTTCCAAATGGATGGATGTGTTTCTTTTTCCTCTTGTTTACTGTGTCTTCTTATATATCAATTCAATTGAGTTATATTCATTCATTGGAGAAAAACAGAAATCATATTATACAACCAAACATTATATTATGTCTAACGAAGCTAAAACATTGACATTAGATAACTTAGCTGCATGGGCTACAGATTTCGAAACCAACGATAAGGTTGGACAATTAGCTGCATCAGTGTTCCAACATGGTAACATTGACGAATTGTTGATTAACAGAAAGAGAGAAATCGCAGACACTCAGATCTTCTCTGATAAGGTTGATCCAGAGGGTTCTCCCGTGACTGATCAAAAATCTTCCGGTAGATGTTGGTTATTCGCCTCCACCAATTTGTTAAGATTGAAATTGATCTCCAAGTACAATTTAAAGGAATGTCAATTGAGTCCTTCTTATTTGTTCTTCTATGACAAATTAGAAAAGGCCAATTTCTTTTTAGAGCAAATTATTGACACTTATAAGGAGGATGTTGATTCGAGATTAGTTCAATGGTTTTTAACAGATCCAATCTCTGACGGTGGTCAATTCTCTATGATGACTGAAATTGTCAACAAGTATGGTATTGTTCCAAACTCAGTGTATCCAGATTCCTTCAACACCACCTTGTCTAGAGTTATGAACAGATTAATCACTTCCAAGTTGAGAGAATTTGCTCAAGTTTTAAGAGAAAAGTTGACACAGGGAGAGGACATCACTGAAACCAAGTTGTCTCAGCAAAAGGAGATTTTCAGATTGTTGACTATCTTCTTGGGTGCTCCACCAAAGCCAACCGATGAATTTACCTGGGAGTTTTATGATAAGGATAGCAAGTATCAATCCGTCACTTCAACCCCATTGAAATTTGTCAAGGAGGTTGTTGAATTTGACACCCCAGAGTACATTTCCTTATTAAACGATCCAAGAAACAAGTACAACAAGGTTATTCAAATAGACAGACTAGGTAATGTTGCTGGTGCTGACACTGTTTCCTACTTGAACTTGGAAATTGACCATTTGGCCGAGGCTGTGGTTAATAGAATCAAGAATAACAAGGCTGTTTTCTTTGGTACAGATACCCCTAAATTCATGGACAAGAAGAGAGGTATCATGGACATTGACTTGTGGGATTATCAATTGATTGGATACGATGCTCGTGCTGTGGATAAGGCATCTAGAGTGGTGTACCACAACTCGCTTATGACCCATGCGATGTTGATCACTGGTGTTCATTTAGATGCAGCTGGTAAGCCTGTCAGATACAGAGTGGAAAACAGTTGGTCTTCAAAGTCTGGTACAGAGGGTTACTACGTCATGACCCATGACTATTTCAAGGAGTACGTTTACCAAGTTGTTGTTGAAAAGAGTGAAGTTCCTGAGTTTGTGGCCTTATTGGAAGATACAACTCCAATTGTCTTACCACCATATGACCCAATGGGTGCTCTAGCTCTAAATTATGATTAATTTAAATTCAATTCATATATAAATATATATATATATATATAATAATCTATCTATCTATCTATCTATCTATCTAACCTAGTTTATATTAACGCCTATTTTATACATTTAAGAAGAGCTACGCGCCTCTCTTTTGCGCCCGGCTCTTTTCTTTTTTTCTTTTTTTTTCTGGTTTCTCTTCTGTTTGTCTCTTCTTCTTTTTTTTTTTTGCGTTGAGGTGTTCTATTCCTATCTCTGTCTATGTATGGTTGATGTGAACATTCTATATATATATATATATATATATACAACAAATCATATTACCAAAATAAGATAATTATTCACCTTGTATCATAGTTTCATCTCCTTTTCAAGTCATTTGGCATTCGAATAACGCATACCTACATACAAAAGGAAATAGAAGAATAGATATGAAGCTTGATATATTATATAGAATAGGGCTAGCGCTCTATGTATCATGCTTAGTCAAGGCCCATGACAGAGTCAAGGATTTTGAGAATAGAGAGTACTTCATAATGGAGTTTGATAATAAAGATGATAGCATCATGAAGCTTGATCAAATTGATAAACTGTTTCCAAGTTTCACATATGAATACCAATCGAAGGCATTGGATAAGTATCATGTCTTTTCTATACATAAAAACCACACTGATTTACAGAATTTGGGAAACTACAACAGTGATCCTCACACGTTGATCAGAAGAGAGGAAAACTCGTTGTTCGATTCTCTTATAGACTCAGGAGTGCAATCAGTTCATATGTTACCCGCCAAACGATTAACTAAAAGAGCTCCCGTTCCAATTGCAAATGACCATCCGGTGGATTCATCCATGCTGAAAGTTGAACATGTGAGGGAGGAGTTTAACATCGATGACCCGATTTTTGGTGATCAATGGCATATAGTGAATGCAAATTTCCCAGGACACGACGTCAATGTCGCCCCCGTGTGGGAGAAGAATATAACAGGTAGAGGTGTCGTGACAGCACTTGTCGATGACGGGTTAGATTATGAAAGTAAAGACCTTGCAAAGAACTTTTCCCCCGAGGGCTCATATGATTTCAATGACAAACAACTCCTTCCTAAACCAAAATTAGATGACGATTACCATGGAACGAGATGTGCCGCTGAAATTGCCGCTGAAAAGGGTAATAGCTATTGTGGTGTTGGTGTTGCATATGATTCAAAAGTGTCTGGTATCAGAATTTTGTCTGGAACGATAACATCGGAGGAAGAGGCTGCTGCTATGGTGTACGGCTTGGAGGTTAATGATATTTACTCTTGCTCTTGGGGGCCAGCAGATAATGGTAGAACTATGGAGGCGCCACCTCTGCTCGTTAAGGAGGCTATGGTGAAGGGCATTTTGGACGGTAGAGACTCAAAGGGTGCATTGTATGTGTTTGCCAGTGGTAATGGTGCTGCTCATGGAGACAGTTGTAACTTTGATGGTTACACAAATAGTATATACTCGTTAACAGTTGGTGCCATTGATCATAAGGGACTACATCCACCATATTCAGAATCGTGTACTGCCGTCACAGTTGTCACTTACTCTTCAGGGTCCGGTGAGCACATCCACACAACAGATATCAAGGATAGATGTTCCACGTCTCATGGAGGTACTTCGGCCGCTGCTCCCTTGGCTGCGGGTATTTATGCCCTAGTGTTGGAGGCGAATCCTGATCTAACATGGAGAGATGTTCAACATTTATCCGTCATGGGTGCCTCTGAGATTCAGCCAGCTGATCCTTCCTGGATGGACACTGCCATTAAGGGAAGACGTTACTCTACAAAGTATGGTTGGGGTAAAATAGATGCTGATCAATTAGTCACCCTTGCTCAAGATAATTGGAAATTACTAAAACCCCAATCCTGGTACTATGGAAAGACCCAATCCGTCAATGAGGAATTGACTGGTGACGGCTCCTCCTTTGAATCTACATTCGTCGTCACGGATGAGATTTTGAAACAGGCAAATTTTGAAAAGATTGAACAATTAACCGTCACAGTTAACATTGCTGCAAACAACAGAGGTTGGGTCACTGTGACTTTAATCTCACCAAATAATATAGTTTCTCCTTTGGCTGTGTTGAGATCGTACGATCACTCTGCTGACGGATTCAAGGAATGGACTTTTTCATCGATCGCTCATTGGGGTGAGTCTGGTGTCGGTGAATGGAAATTGGTTGTCCAGGGTCATAATGATAAGGCCCATATTACCTTTCAAGATTGGAAATTGAAATTGTTTGGTGAAACTATCGATTCCACTAAGGCTAAAAGATTTAACATAAATGAAGACTACACTATCAGTGATGACAACGATAGCGAGTCGTCCTCTGATATCAATAGTTCATTGGTTGCTACTTCCACATCACAATTAAGCGAATCATCTGATATAAATACATCTACCTTATCTGAAAGTCTACCATCCACTTCCTCTTCGTCTACCTCCATCCCAACTACTACTAATTCTGGAAAGGAAGCTCAAAATGATGATGAAATCGGTAACGATGAGGAGGGCGCATATAAGGAATCAGACAGCCATGTGGAAGAATATTTGTTCTTCTTTTTCGTTGTTGGATTTATTGTTTGCATTTGGCTTTTGAAAAATAGACACGCACCTGGTAGAGCAAGAAGAAGAGATGAGTATGAATTTGATATCATTGAACCTGATGAAGAGTCAGATGCTGATCATCTCTCAAATTTCCATGTGGGCGATGATGATGATGATGATGACGATGATAATAATAATGATAACTTCCCTTCAAGTGCATTACTTCCGGCTAGAAACAGTTTAGATGCTACTAAGGCCAAACAACTGATTCAAAAACAAAAAGCAGAGGCACAATCACAATCACAATCACAATCACAATCAAAATCAGAAAAGCCAAGTGGTGGAAAAACTGATAAGGACTATAAAAAGCAAGAAGAAGCTGAAAGAGAGAGACTCTTTGATACTTTCCACGGAACAGAATCAGATGATGAAGATAGCATGTTCCGTATCACAGACGAAAATGATGCAACTCGCCACTGATCTGATCTAATATGAACCTTTTCTAGCTTGTTTGACCCCTTCTGTATGTATTCTCTTCTCTTTCTAATCACCCCTGTTTGTATTATATACTTATTTTTTTTCTTCTTCTTCTATGAACTTTACTTGCAAATGCATATATCATATATATATAGTTTATACTAAAATAGCTTTTAAAGCCTCTTTAATAGATTTTTCAGTACACGGAAAAAGAAAAGCCGCCCGTTCATATAAAAAAAATATCGCCCCCGCTTAAAAAAAAAGTATTCAATCATTTTATTAACGGATAACATATTGGTTTTGACTTACCTCCATTCTTTCTATTCAAGGTTAAATACACTGGATTGCAAGTGGTGCATGTTCAATATTGGTGAGAGTAGTCTACTAAGGATATACCAGAATCATTCATCACAATCACAGTCACAATGGCCGTTTCAACTAGTAAGAGACCAGAAAGATCACAGCCAAAGGGAACTGAAAATCTACCTAAAAAGACATCATTCTTGGGGAGATACAACAATCTACCATTAAAGTGGAAAATATACATTGGTGTATCTACATGTATAGTAGCCTACTTGGCTGATTCCATAAGTGATCGAATCATGGAGAAAAATATGATTGAGCATGAAGCGAATCGTCGTGTTGATATAGAGTTGGCTAAGATTAAAGAACAGCAACAGCAGCAACAACAGCAACAACAGCCTATAAATAAATGATAAATTATAGATAATCACTGGTGAACAACTAGTCTTCATTGGTTGGTTATTATTATTCATTTCATTTTTCATTCTGTTTAAGAAAACAATTTTGTACATATACATACATAGACAAGTTAATTTATACCAAAACAAAACCTATAACGCATAATATATATATTATTAATTGATTTTATATAACCTAACTAACTGAATAAGTTAGTGAAGATGTATGTAATTAAAAAGGGAAACGAAGAAAACACAAAAAACAGGCAAACTTAAACGAATAAAAACACAAATTAAAGCATGAAAACAATTATAAAAACACAAATTTTAGTTGCTTTTTTTTTCAGAGAAACACCGACTTTATTAAATTAAAAGTTTCTCTTGATAGTAGAAATGAATTCTAAGAATTTGGCTGGGTTAGCATCAATACCTCTAGTGTAAACAAATTCAGAAGCTAATCTAGTTGCGAAAATGGCTCTCAAATAAGCGGTTGGAACATTCTTCAAGATGTTATCAATACCAATTTCTTGTAATAAAAGCTTTGGCAAAGCATCCTTCAACACATTGTTTCTGAATTCAACGTCATCATTCCACAACTCCTTGGAAGAACCCAATTCATCACCCAACTTGTTAATAGCCTCAGACAATTCATCACTTAAAACACTAAAAGTCTTACCAGTGGCTTGCTTCAATTGCCACAACATTTCAAATTCATTCTTAGCATTCTTGACAACAATACTTTGAACCTCCTTAACATAGTTCTTGTAAAACTCTGGGAATTCATTGGTGTTTTCGTCAACACACATATTCTTCAGGAAACCACTATCATCAAATGATAAAGCAGCTAAAACTTCTAATGACGATGAAGTGACACCACCCTTGTTAGCGGAAGCATCCTTGATCACAATAGCACCAGCCTCTTCTAAAATGATCTTGGCAGTTTGTGTGATGAACAAGTTAGCACCTTCAACAATGATTGGAATAATAGATTTTCCAGTCTTTTCGTCAATCAAACTGTGAACATTGTTAGCATTGATAGCATTTGGTCTACCACCGCATGGAACAAACAACTTAATAAAGTTTGCAGGATAGTTCTCTTGTAAGGTTAAATGGAAGTTGTTTCTGAAAATCAAACCATTTGGAACAACAGTACCATTTGGCAACTTGAAGTCAACATCATCAATCAGAATGAGGTAACCCTTTGGACCTAATTTGGACTTATCAAACTTATTATTACCATATCTAGCATTGGCTAATCTTAAAAGTTCTTGCTTGTCAATACCATCTTCATCGACAACGACACCGAAACCATCAACAATTCCAACGTATTTTTCTTCACCAGATAACTTGATTTCATTGGAACCTAAATCACCATCACCACCAGCCATTTGTAACTTAGTAACTTCACCCCAGTTGGTGATACCCAACTTTTCATAAGTGGCTTCAACGTAGGCTCTGACACTCAATGAAGTCATACCATAAACATCGTGTGGAATACCACCCAATGAAGGAGACTTACCTGTGAAAAAGGCCTTCCATGGGAAGCCGAATTTGGCACCTCTCTTTCTAGCATGTAAAGTAGCCCAGTCAACGTAATGAGCGGTGTTTTCATCGGGACCCATGTATAACATTTCTGGTTTATTGTATAAGTCGACAATCTTCTCTCTTGATGGATCCTTGATTAACAAGTCTAATAATGAGTCAATATATTTGGTAAAGCATTCCTTTGGTCTGTCTTGGGCAGCACCTGGGTTTAGTAAAATAACACCTTTGGAACCACCTTCTGGGATATCCTTGTTCTTTCTTTGTTGAGTACTAGCCAAATTGTAGTTTTCATCAAACATGGTTCTCAAGTTAGTTGAGTAAGCATCAACAGATCTAGACTTGACAATTCTAATACCACCTCTGGCAACATCTCTGAATCTAATGTGGAAACCTCTGAAGCCTGAACCAACGACAAAGAACATACCAAATGGAGTGTTTGGGTATTCTGATTGTGGCAAGAATGATGGGTTTAATCTGAAAGAAATTGCAATCTTGGTGGTGACGAAAAAGTTGGTCTTCAAGATACTCTTGTTGAATGAATATAGAGCTCTCATAACTAATAAGTGAGCTTCATTACCACCACATGATGCATTCAAAGCCTTCTCAAATTCTTCATCTGTAGTTATTTGAGTAATGTTGGAGGCTCTTTGGTATGATAAAGTTTTGTTAATTGAGGAAGAGGTGTAGTGAACATCAACAAAGTTACGATACAATTGACTAACCAAGTCAATGTTCTCAGAAAAGCATTCATTGATAAGAGTAGGAGAGTAAGTTTCAGATGTTAATCTTTTTCTAATTCTGGAAAGTAATTCGATATTCTTTGGGGCATTCGAGGTTGGTAACAAGTTCTTCAAGGAATTGAATTCTGGACCCAATCTATTCAAGAAATGGGCAACAAAGATAGCACCACAGTGGGCATAGATAGCTTCTTGAATTGACAATTCACCATCAGCAAATTGAGAGTGGAAGATATTGTTTGGGATACAGTACAATAATGAAGCTTCCTTGGCAATTTGGTAAATAGTCAATTCCGGATTGTCAGCGTTTTCAAAGTACATAGAGATGATGGAGAATCCATTGGCAAAGTTCTCAACGTATTTTCTCTTCAGGGTGACATCGTAATAGTTGGCTAATGAGGATAATGCAGAACTGTAACGAGGAGAACTGTTTCTCTTGTAACCAATGATAATTCTTTGTTCACCAGTGGCAGCAACAGTGAAGTGTTTGATAACAGGACCTTCAGTAATCTCCAGTGCGCTTAAAACTTCAGAGTACAAAACTTTAGTGTGTGTGGATGCGATAGCTGAAAAGGTTTTATCTGAGATTGCATCGATGGAACCCTTCTTAGCAGTGGTGGTGGTTTGAGTAAAGTCACACTTGTAGACAAATTGACACTTGACAGCATCACCATTTGGGAACTTGCTTTGAAAGTACTCCATTCTGTAAGCATCATCACCAATGGCACGATCCAAGTACTTGTCATCAATTTGATGTTCAAATTCAGAGGAATCGCCAGCATCAAAGTAAACAGCATGATCATCTGATTCTCTTCTATGGTGCAAAAAAGGTTTATCGGTGACACCTCTGGCAAAGGCATCCACCTTAGCGGAGTACAAGGCCAAAATGTGGGAAACAATGGTTTGAACAGTTTCACTGGCGAAATATGTATCACTGATACCCAAACTTTCATAAAAGTATTTCGTCTCTGGTTCAATCAAGTTTTCTGGAATAAATCCTGAAGCATCCAAGGCATCCAAAACGTCGGAGATTTGTTGCTCCTTACCGGGGAATGAAGAATCCTTGTAACCAGATCCCTCTAATTCCGAATCAGGAACATTTTGAAAGGAACTTGCACTGAAGTTGTTGTTTAATGTGATTCCACCCAACTTTTGAGATAGAGTATCGGCGGGCATTTTGATTGTTTGTTATACAAAAAATGTTAACTAATGATTGGTTTTATATAAATTAAGGGAAAGGAAAAGAGATATATGTATACGAATTATACAATTGATTAAATTACACAAACATAGTTACATTAACTGGGAAATGGGTTTAATTTATACCGTTTTTGTTCCCTGGCATTGGAGGGGAGAAACAAGAAAAAATATAATAATAATAAGTTATTGTCAAAACTAAAATGACACTCAATAATAAGTTATCTGTTTTGTGGGTGAGTTATTATTTACTCTTGCTTTTTCTTTCTTTTCTTTCTTTTACTATACATTATTACAATCTCTTCTTTTCTTTTTACTTATCATAATACCTACAAATTGAAACCACCACCACCACCACAACCACAACTATTCTTAAGGGGGGTGTAAAATATAAAAAGAGGCACTGTTTTTTGCCTACTTAGTATTTGAATAGATGGCACTTTTTTTTTCACCTTATAGCCTGTCTGTTTGGATGATATAATAAGCGATGGCTGTGCACCCTTTTCCCATGAGCGCGCGGCTTGTGCTCTCTTTTCTTTTTTTGGCTTTTGGCGTTCTCGTTCTGGCTTTTGGTCAATGCCTGTTAGGGTCTGTCCTGTTGTGGAAGTTTTTTGGGTTATTTCACGAGTGAATTGTCGATATCTTTAACAAATATGTATTCATTAGATACTTGGAAATTGCCTCTGTAGAATAGAAAAACTCTGGATGTTTTACAGTAATTTTTGAAGGAATTGTAATGGTATACAGTTGTAGTTTCCCATATGACTGAATAGCATGGTACCCTGTGGAAGAGCACACAAAAAAAAAACATTTTGGTGAGTGAGGTATTTTCCACATTTGCCAGGTGCGCTACTTGCTAAGGCTTTCCCTTCCAGTTGCCTCTTCTCGGTTAGGAAATACCGCTTAATGTAGGGTAGGGAGAGGGAAAGAGCCTGTCTGCCTGCCTACCCGCAAAACGGGGTGATCACCACCCACCCACCCCCCTCCACCTCGGTGGCAACTCCGACACTCTTTTTAGAGGAAGCCGTCCATTCTACCCCAGACTTGCCTTCTCCCCTTGGACTGGTACTACTTGGTACTATAGTATGTTGGTTATGACTAATATTCAAACCATTTGAAACCTGGTATAATAACTCGTTGTCCATATGGAAATCACACTATTAAATGTGAGTTATTCATTACCAATAACAACTAGCAATGGCAATGGCAATGGCAATGGGAAAAGTCCACGTTTCCAGAGTCATTGAGAAAAAAAGAAAATTGTTAGTAAATTGTACTTGTGAATTAGCCTATACATTTTTATTTTATGATCATTTAATAAATTACCACACACTATGTATATACATACATGTAAGCACATCTGCTTTTTTTCGAATTGGTACTTGTACTAACTACAACAGTTTTCTTTTTTCCGATAGGCATCTATACCTCACAACCACACTCAGAACACAAGTCTCTAATTATTGTGGTCATTTCTCCACAGTGAAGTCTATAGCATATAGTGTATAGTCTAATTAAAACAGTCATTTCTTTTTATTGTTATTATTTCTGTCTTTTTCAAAGAAGAAACTAATAATACTTGGTTTGCGTTAATTTGAAAATCGGATGGTGTATATATATATACATACTAACATGTACATATTTTACTACATTAGTGAAATGACTGTTTCATCTCCTTGAGTTCAATTTTTTTCTTTCCTATTTTTTAATTTTTAATCCATTGATAATATGTTTCTTGGCTACTAGAGTTTTGTGTCTTTTTTTTATTTTTATTTTTATTCCCTCTTTCCTTGGTGGAGTATGTAGGATAAGCCCACATGATCTGTGGTCTATACACTTTTAGGAAGAACCCCGATGAACATCAATTTTTCACTCTCTCTCTCTCTCTCTTCGGAGTTGATTCGCTTCTAAGTTCTAGTTTTATTTTTCACATGTAATGTTCAAACGAGATGTATTTTTTTTTGCACTTGCACTAGTTTCATCACACACGTCAATCTAAAAGATATATAAACTAACTGGTGTCTCTAATTAACAATAGTTTATTGATATATACAGCAAACTATAGTGTGGTATATTGAGTTAATGATTAATTGGGACAACGTAAGAAGTTTTTTTTTTTTTTTTCCTTTTCGGAATACACAGGTATATCCAAAACACTGTACTGTTTGTTACTCCCTAACTATAAATATTTTGGATTAAGGATACTACTCGATCAGGATTATTTCAGTTTTTGTGTTTTTTTTTTTTTCATTAACCTATCTTGGTAGATTCATCTGGTAAAATATTAAGATCAACGGTTACGGGCGGTTAAGAGCCGCTTAGATCTAAACATATCTCTGTATGTATTTATGTATGTCAATTCAGCGCCTGTCAATTTCCTATTTTATTTATTGTTATGTGTTTATTTTTCAGTTGATTAAAATAAATCTCAAACAATAACGATTATAATAATAGAAGTTGCAGAAACAAAAGATCAAACTAACAAGAATTAGAATAGTTTATCAGCGGTTGATTCAAGTAGTTTGTATATGTGTTTTTTTTTTTGACTTCTTCTATACCCATCTCAGATATCACATCCATTCAAATAATTAGATTATAGAACACATTTTGTAATTCAATGTCTATTTTGTTTGTTTCTTTTGCTGTCTCATTAGATTATAAACCTTGTAAAAATGTTTTCAATTTCCAAGAAATATATATATTAATTAAAACAGTTATAGTTATTATATATAACGACAATAACATGCAATATTATACAGGAAAATATTGAAAAACTCCTTCAAATAAGGATTAATTAAATTGGTTAGGGGCGCGCTTATCTAAAATAGGTAATTTACTAATTTTTAAGAAGTCAAAAGAAAAATTCCTATTCCTAGATCTCCTTCTTTTACTTTTCTTGCTTGGTTTCATTTACTTATTTATCTTTTACCTAATATTTAACCCATTATAGAAATCGAAGTATTTAAATCTTAAAGTAATTATTTGAAGATTATGGGGGTGGCGGTGAGGGGGGGGGGGAGGAATCAAACATTTATCCAGTTGCAAAGCTTCTATCCACGAATAAACATGCCCTTCTACTAATAGATGAGGTTCATCATATCTGATAGTTAAATATTGTATCATTGGCTTATAGGAAAGGTTTTTATCAAGTTTTAATATTTCCATACTCTTATCATCAAGATGTAGAAACCATCAAAAGTAATATATTAAAAAATTAGAAAAGGTAGCTAAACTAGGGTAAAAGAAATTATACACTTTAGGAAGATTCTTGAAACCCTCATGATAATATAATATAATATAATATAATATAATATAATATAATACATTAAGGGTATATTCTCACTCTTTATTTTTGTCAATTTTTATATCATATCCAATTATTCAGTGTTGTATTTTTGCTATCTTAATATATTTTTGAAAAACAACAATTATATACATAGACTGAAGGGCTCCTTATTAGTTACTAGTCAAAGAAGAAAGGGGCAAGCAAAGAAAAAAAAAAGGGCCTAACGTCGATCGACGTGGTGCCTGAAATTAAAAAATATTTTTACACGAGCGCGCCCGCCCGTATGTGTGTTCGTTCACCAGCTAGCTGCCTTGAGCTGCCTTGCAGTTGGGGGGTGGGGGCCAGCTCCAGGCGGGTCTCCCCTGTCATTTAACTGTCGTAACCGTCTAACGTGTCTAATGATTACTACGATAAATATTTATTATGATAATATTTGTGTGTGTGTGTTTTTTTTTTGTTTTGGTTGGATCAAATAACAAAAAAAAAAACAGGAACTAAACAATAAACTACAACTACTATCAATCCATTTGTTTTTTTTTTTACTTTGAACAGTGTTATATTTCTCATCTTTACTATCTTAATAATACAAATCAAGATCAATATCCATTAGTTTATACATATTAACGAAGTTATTCATCACGTTTTGTTTTTAAAAAGAAGAAACCCATTTTGCATGAACATAAATTTTGATCTCTCTACCTACATTCTCTCTACTCTACACTTGCACTGCACCGTATATTCAAAGTTATATATTAGTTTTCTTTCCTTAGATACTATATCTGATATAATTTAATCTAATCTATTTTCACTATCCAATTTCAATTTACTAAAAAGAAACAGGGGGAAAAAAAAAAGAACATACACATACATATATATTCTCATTACATTCCAATCAAAGAAACACGATACTAAATACCTCCAAAAACAACATGTCCAAATCAACTCCAATATATTTATTCAATCCTTTTGCATTAGGAACATTCATCATGGCATGCATTGCATGGATTATAGCGTTTGCTAGTTCTATTGCTGCAAGTCAAGAGATTAGTTACCCTAGATTCTCTTGGTGGGGGCTGGTTTATCAATTAATCATATTGATTGTGGTGGCTCTGGTGTACACAACCAATACATTCCATTGCTATCGTTTCTTCATCACTGCCGCTATTGCTATATCTTTTATTTATAACTCCAACTCTGCCAATAACCTCGTCTACACAGACGTGTCATCTGGACAAGCTGCCAGTGCCGGTTTCATTATTTTATGCCTGATCAACTTTATATGGTTATTCTACTTTGGCAGTGAACCAAATTCCCCAATCATCTCTCACATTGACTCCTTTGGTAATGGGGGTAATGTGTTACTGGTGTCGAAACAAAGAGCAACATCTGCTAACCATTCCAGTTTAAACGTTGCTGGATCCACCACCGCTGCTCAAACAGCTTATAAGGATGAGACCGCCTCCTTGACCCATTCGGTTCCAAGAAACTCCCATAATCCATTTGAAACACAGGAGGCTGGATACTTGAAGGGACTGGAAAACACTAATAAGGCTGGTAATAGAATATCCCTAGCTGCAGACCCAGATTATCCAGTGCTTGTTAGAGGGCTGTATGATTATGACGCTAGTCCAGATGATCCAAACGAGTTGGCATTCCAAAAGGGTGAAGTGTTTAGAGTGAGGGATACCGACGGCAACTGGTGGCAAGCTAAAAACTCTAGAGGTGAAATCGGTATGACTCCAAGAAATTACTTGGAAATCATTTCATAATTACAAAAAAAAAATCAAAATCAATAAACCCCCCCCCCCCAAAAAAAATAATAATAATAAACCAATCCCTCCTCCCTCTTTTCTTATTTCTTATGTTTCACTTTCGTTGTTTATTCGTTTTCAAATCACTTTTCTTTTTTACAAGAGCCTAAATTCTCCTAATGTCATACCAATCCTTAACAAGCATCCAAAGAGTTATTATACATCTTATTTGATACTTTCTAGCTATCTGTCCACTCCTTTTCTCTTTTGCTTACTGACTGTTTGTCTTTTTTTCTTTTCCTCCTCCTTCTCTCCAACTATAATATGTCTTTCTTTCTTCCTACCATTTTTCTATTTTTTTACTATTTATATGTAATTGTTTTCTATTTACTTATTAATGTTATGTTGTTATAAAATACATCAAATTCATTTACGTACACATAATTTAAATTTACTACATTTTATTAAACAACGCGAAATATTAGGTAGACAGGAAGGGAGAGAGAGAGAGAGAGAGAGAAAACAAAAACAAATAAAAACCTTTTTTTCCCTTTTTTTGCTTACCCTTTCCTTTTCCAAATCACCATTATATAACCAACTAAAGGGCTTTTCCAATTATAGCTATTAATCAACTCTATTTCTCTATATACATACTCTTTCAATAATCCCATTTTTTTTCTTTCATTCTTTCTATTGGTGCTTACCTACATAAACGTATCTCACTGTCATTTGTTTACCGCGTACATGAACCGAAAGCTAATAACAACAACAACAACAACAAGTGTATAAACATATAAAGACACATTCAACTAATGGCTGAACTGCATAGAAAAGTGTTTAGTCTGTCATCCCCCAGAATAAGGACAACGAATAGTGACATACATAATAATAACAACAGCAACAACAGAAATGACCACAGATCAAGAAGCCCCATGCTTCAACAACAACAACAACAGAAGAATAATCCATACAATGCAAGAATAACGGGCACACAACAGACACGATCCAGTATGTTTGATAATTACAGTGACTATGATGATGACGACTTCTCCCCCCCTCCAGCATTAAGTTCTTATGCAATGTCATTGCTTGAAAAGGATGACTTGAAAACCCAATCTGCAAATAGACAGGTACAACAACAATTCCAATTCCAAGATTCAATCCCCCATAGAAAAAGCTCTTCAACGTATACTAGCAAAGTTGGCATTTATGAAGACAAGAATACAGATAGTGTATACTCCAACAGATCAACGCCAATGCTGCAAAATAATAACCTGAATAATAATAATAACAACAACAACATTTTATCTAGACAAAACTCTGATCTACTTGGTGCTGATAATAATAATAATACCAATAATAGATCTGGTCGTCATTCATTTCGATTCATGTCTAAAGTTGGATTAGGTGCCCCAAGAAGACTCACAGAAGCTGATTTGAATAATAATGAAATTACAGCTTCCCAGGGCATGGATTATCAAGACGAGGTTAAAACATCCTACTCATCGAATGTCTTTACTACAAATTCGGCAAGATCAACCATGTACACTGCAACTCAACAAGCAATTAGTGGAACTATTTCAAGTGGTAAGCGTTCAATGGACAAAACACCCATACATGAAAGGGCAAACTCACTCAATGACACATCAAACAGTCACCGTTCTCCATTGCATAAAAGAAATAACATGAACCCAACACCTTATAAGAAGGATTCTAAACCCTCACTGCTGTTAAGTAAAGCAACCATGGAGGTGAAACAAACTACTCCAAAGAACAAAAATGCTCTGGACATGTATGACACTCCAGAACAGGCAAGAAAGGTATTGACACCGTTGTCCCAGAGGAAAAATAATATTCAGATTGACATATTTGCAGATCATGGAAATACAAGGGATAAGGAAAACAGACAATCACTTTCCGACAAAGACCATTTTAAATCAATACTAGAACATGAATTAAAGTTACAAAAGGAGCAAATCCTCAAAGAGGTTAAATTAGAACAACACCAACAGCAGCAGAAATACGAGCAACACCAACAAGAAACGGCCAAGAATAAAGAGGATGAAATTAAAAGTTCTTCTACAAGCTCGAATATAATCACAATTAATCGCCAGAATTATGAATGTTTGGAATTGATTGGCAAAGGTGGATCATCTAAAGTTTACAAGGCTAGGGCAGTCAATGGCAAGAAATGTTATGCCGTTAAAGTTGTAACATTCGATCAACACGATGAAGGTGCCATCAGTGGATTTAAAGGAGAGATTAATATTTTAAAGAAACTGAAGGGACAAGAAAGAGTTGTCCAACTACTTAATCACAGCTTGAAATCAGGGTTGCTAATGCTTGTTTTAGAATGCGGTGAAATAGATCTAGCTCATGTTTTATCTGCTAGAGCGGGACAACCTTTTGACGTTGGGTTTGTAAGATACCATGTAACTGAAATGATGAAATGTGTCACTGCTGTACATAACATGGGTATTGTTCATTCGGATTTAAAACCAGCCAATTTCTTATTTGTTAAGGGTGTATTGAAGTTGATTGATTTTGGAATTTCGAACTCTTTATCTGACCAAACAATGAACATTTATCGTGAATGCCAAATTGGTACTCCTAACTACATGGCCCCGGAAACATTAATGGAGGCTAACCAAACATTGAAGGTTCCTAAACACCTAGGACTCCAGGGTGCAGATGACACAAATGATCATGACAATGACAATGACAATGGCGATGAAGACATGCACTCTGGAACTTGGAAGGTTGGTAAACCAGCGGATATCTGGTCTTGTGGCTGTATCATATATCAGATGGTGTACGGAAAGCCACCATATGCTCAATATTCTGGAACGAAAAAGATATTGGCAATTACGAACCCTAATGTTGAGATACAATATCCTAGACATTCCCCTAATGGTGGTGCTCGAGTCAATGGATTGATAACTGATTTAATTAAAGGTTGTTTACATAGAGATCCTAGTTCAAGAACTACTGCTGAGAATTTGTTGGAAGCACCCTTTTTGAATCCAAAGTTGATGACCCAAAAGTTCATGGATGAACTAGTTAGAAATGCTGTTAAATATGGATGTTCTCATCCCGAAATTAGTGATAAGAGGTTATCTACTTTAGTTTCTGACGTTTGGAAAAGAGTTAATGAGTATAGTTAATCAAATTCATGTTACATGTCTGTTTTAAGTTTTCTTTTGCATAATACTTTAGCATATATATATATATATATATACATTTTCACGCATTCATCATAATTAATAATAATATAGATCACGTTAATGATACACTTTTCAAAAAATTTAAATAATCTTTATTGAATACAACTATAATTAAAAGAAAAAATAGTTTAAGATGTGAAAGAAATCAGGAAGAAAAAAACATGGAGAAACAAAACAAAACATAAGTCTTTTATACACGGCGAAACACTACACTTGTTGCGATTATATTTATATATATATATATACATATATATATATTTGTGAATGTGTCCTACGATCATCTTGGACCTAACTTGTCTAAGACTCTTGGACCTTGTTCTTCCCATTCCTGTTTAGATATCCACATGTGGTCTTTATCAGCCATGATGTTGGCCAAGACAGCACCACCGATGAACACCATATGTCTTCTTCTTGGAGGATCTTCAATTCTCACCTTGAATTTTTCCAATCTGGATGGATCACCCCTCAAAACTTTGGTGAACCATTGTTGTTTTAATTCTTTCTCTAATCTAGATGGCAAACCAGGGTACATGGAAGACCCACCAGACAAGACAATAGACTTGAACAATGTAGATCTGATATCGACATCACAGGATTGAATGACATTAAACAAGGATTCACCAACACCAGGCTGTTCAACATCCACCAATGATGGTTGGAACAAACATTCTGGAGCCTCAAATCTTTCGGAGCCAATTTTGATGACTCTACCATCTGGTAATTCGTAACTTTCAACTAATGTAGTGGTTTCATTACTCAGCTTAGTGTCAAAGTCTAGATCGTATGAAACATAACATAGTTTTTCCTTCAAGACTCTCACAGTTTCAAAATCAGCAGTTCTATTGAATGTGTATCCCCTTCTGAATAATAAGTTGATCAAGTTTCTAGTGACATCTCTACCTGCAACATCCAATCTCTTAATTTGATGGTTTAACACAGTTGATTCATAAACTGGAACAATATGAGTAACACCATCACCAGAGTCAACAACGACACCGGAGGATAACCCCTGGGCATATAATGCCAACACTGCTTGAATGGCAACGTAAACACCACCAAAGCCATACTTTTCAAACATCACATCACACATCTTTTCTCTGTTCTTTAATGGGTTCATTGGAGGCTCGGTCAATAAAACCTTTCTACCTCTTGTATCCACCTTCATTCTCTCATAAAATGCGTAATCCCAAAGATGTTCCATATCTTCCCAATTTTTAATGATACCATTTTCCATTGGATAAGATATTTGCAATGCTGATCTGACTTTAGCTGCTTCATCACCGCACATTATATCTTTAATCTCTATATCTTCAAATGTTTTTTCTTCAGCTCTTAAAATTGGTCTACCAACTATGGAAGGAAAGGTATGATCAGGAAAATTGGTTCCTGCTCTTCCGATCTTAACAAAACCGGTACCTTGATCTAAAACTATATTATAAAATGTAAAGTGAATAGTATACATTATCATTCGTTAGTATATTGTTGACTTGTCGTGAGAGTTGTATTTAGTAAAATGCAATTGCGAACGCAACTGTAATAAAATCGAGCATACCAATTGGTTGATCCATTGTATTTTATAGTAATATTAATATAAGTTAAGCCGATGGCTATTATGTTATGGTTATTTATGGCCTTATACACTTACTTCCACCTAGGATTGTATGATTATAACCTGTTCAATGAACTTTTTGCTGTGAATTGAATCGATCAAACAGAAGCCTCCCCCTAAAGGGCCGCGCAGTTGGTGCACGGATGTACGTTTCCCCCAATACACACATACATACAGAGATTCGCTTTACTATGGTAAAGACTTATTCGAATGTCCTAATTTCACATTCTTTTATAAAAAAATACATTTTACGACTAAAGATATAGTTTTAGATATAGACCAATTTAATGAAATATAACTATTGCAGTAGTAGGGAGGTTTATAATGAACTAATTAGTTAAGCTTTATCATCCCTTTTCGGCCCATAAAAAGCATTTGGAATTTTGCATCAGACGGGACTCGAACCTGAGACCCTAAATTTTCCGTAAAACTGCACTTTTAAAATTAAACCACTTGGCCAACCTGACAAATTTGAGTTGAGCATTGGTTCAAATCTACCTACTTGTGATTTCTCCAGGAAATTTCGGACTTGTCAAAAAGAAATTGAAAATTCAAGGCTTAAACAGTTGAAATATACAATGCTTATACATTAATATGAAACCTGAATATCTAGAGTTTAATATAATACCAGTATGTTAATTTGGAACATGCTATAAGAATGAAATAAAACGGGTTGAATCTCGAAGATCACTTTTTTTTTGGGAACAGAATGATCCATTTTCAAGTATTTCAGCATAATACTACACGAAAAAGGATATCTATAACCCATTAATAGTATTCTTTATTCAATTGGCTATTGGTTTATATATTAAAAGTCATACCATCCCCTGGTGCGTATAAACTTATTTTCCATTTAAAAAGTCGAGTGTCGCATGCAATTCTTTCTTTTTCTGATTTGTTAAATGCTATTAGTCGCAATAAAGTAAGCAAAGATGATATCTCTCTACTTCCTACCCAACACTCGCATTCGGAGCCAACTAAAATCATAAGAATCACGAAATGGAGATTGAATCGATGCTCCATAAAAGCTATAGAAGTAGACATATGGATCTTTGAAACACATGTTTCTCTTGAAAATTTCACCATGGTGGATTCCTATGCTTCCCAACTTCTCCAACTCCCGCTTTCCTGACTGATATGCTAGCTCGGTTCTAGGCTTCTCTTTAACAAAATCTAGATATTCAAGTGCAATGAAATGACCGCCAATATACTTACTTTGGTTTTTGATTGAACAAACACCGTGACAGATATACTCTGGAACATGAATACGGTCTTCTTCACTCTCCTTGTCTCTGTTAAAATCGGAAATCATTTGATAAGCTCGAACTTCTGAACTGAAACGTCTATAACATATGACCTCAAATTTCCTGAATGTTTCATATTTCGGAGGTATATCGGAATGCCGATCATATTTGTCCATGACTCTGTTGAAGTACAGATGTAAGTCAAAACTGTTCAATACTTTGAGGACAACCTTTTTGACTCCTCTATTCTTCAATCCTTTGATTGTACTTTCCTTCACACGAAAGACATCAGAAAAGAAATCAATGCCAACCAAGAGAACCGAGAAAATGTGGTCATGTGCTCCTTGAATCTTACGAAAAGGGATACTTAAACGAGTCGAATATGTTATCATTTCTCCACCAAAGAGACCATACTTTTCTTTTGATCCGTTGACTATTCTGGCAGCCCTTTCGTGCATTTCGTTTCTAGACAACATTAGCTTCTGTAGAACATGATCAGTCTCTCTTCTATTCCCACTGGAATGCACGCCATGATTAATATCACTATTAACTTCATTATTATTCACCAAATACAAATACTCGTGATGAACAAATGCACTTACGAGTTCTCGTTGCGTACGTAGCCCATCGTGTATATTGATCGTGTGATGGTAAAATCCCACCCTTGTCAATGGCTCATCAACCTTGGAGTCCGTTGAAAATGGTGCCAAATTTATACCTGACGTATCAACCTCAAATCTATAAACCGTCATATCAATTCCATCGGCTAGAAACACATATCTCATCCCTGCCACCATACAATACTTGAATAGTTGCCTCAGCACCTTTTGAGCATTGAGGATCTTGGAACGAATTGGATCTCTCTCATCAAGACCAGTCAGATCTATCTCTAATATCCTAGGAATATCTTTGATAAATGGTGTCTTGACTTCCAAAATCAGAAATGGGGGATAATCATGGCGATGACCACCTGGATAATCACGCTTGACTATGACAATATCAGGCTTAATTATGAAATTTCTTCTTTTTTTGCTGACTTGTCCTGGATCGGGATTTGATTGAAAGTATCTCCGCTGATCATGCTGATCAACCTCTAAAGTAAACGATGATGATGGAACAATATGTAATTGATTTCCTTCTAATTCCTTTAATATGTCAACAGAGGGTTCAAGAATTTCATTTGTTAAGAGATTCTGATAAATTGCTTCACACTCATTCAATTCCATTGCTTTAATGTTTCTGGTTAATAAACCAAGTGAGGTATTCCAAGTTTTATTTCTTGAATCAGCAACAAATTGATCTATTTTCCCAGAAATTTCATCATCAGGAATTGTACCTTTGGAGAAAAACTGCAATTTTCTTAAACTTAACAGCAAATTACATTCATCCTGTCCAGTTGATTT